>CAJHQQ010003090.1:0-51162 GCA_905132885.1 Moricandia moricandioides | reverse complement strand
AAGTTTATTATCCAATGATTTTGTAATGTCAATTACATAAAGATAACATGATGTGACTTACTGTAGATAGTGAAGTTTTATGAAAAGAGAAAGCAATCTATTTATCTTCTTTGAACATGTATGCTCTTTTATAAAAAAAAATGGAAAATGAAATAAAAATGTGAAAAAATGAAATAAAATGCATTATCCATTACTTCATAGAATAAGAATCTTTTGGGGACCGGGAAGAGATCGTTGACACGGTGTAATTAGATTGTTTATAGGGCAAACAAGTTCAGTGGCCACAAAATGGTCAACTTTTCATGATTACTGCATTGAAAACTTGTAACGTGCTTCATCGTCTCCTCTATATAAAGCCTCTGCTCAAACACCCTTCTCCTCGGAAGAGAAAACCTGAATAAGAAGTTTTCATTAATGGGGGAAGAGAAGTGCTTCAAGTACGTAATCTTTGGAGCTGATGTATCTGCCGTAAGTCTCTCAAGATTTCATTATGTTTGTGTTTTCGAACATGGCCGGTCTAGAGCATAGACAAAATAAAAAGACGTGTTTTAAAGCATTGACTCTGTTCAATTTTTTTCTCATTCTAGTTTCCGGTTATGTTGGAAGTTACTTTTAGGTTTTTTTTTTTCATGTCGTTTCTCTAGATCACATTGGATATAATAATCATTGGAAAACAACAGGGTTACGCAGCTAGAGAGTTTGCTAATCAGGGACTGCAGCATGGTGAACTAGCCATTATTTCCAATGAACCAGCAGTATGTTTTTCTTTCTTTTTTTTGTGTATCTTATGATTCTTGATTCTCAATTTCTTTGTGGCTTAAGATTTTTTTGCTTGGTGTTAGCAGAGTAACAAAATATTTGGACTTGGAGATATTGAACCTGAGAGTAAGCCTTCTGGTGCCTGCCTACAACATCTCTGTCAAATAGTTAGTTTGCAATTCCTCACAGGTTTTACTTAACTTCTTTGTCAAATTCTCATGTTATGCAGTCAATACTAATCTTTCAAAGAACGACATATGTGGTGGAACTTGGAAAGAGAGTCAATGCCATCAATGGTACAAAGACAAAGGTCATGTTCTGCTTTGAAAATTATCATAATGGTTCCACTCAAGGCACTTGTGGTTCTGAGATGTTTTCACACCTCACAATGCTCTCCTTAATTACAGGTATTGAATTGCTTTTAAGCACAGAGATCATCAAAGCAGATCTTTCCACAAAGAGTCTTATCAGTAGTGATGGAACAATCTTCAAATACCAAACCTTGCTAGTTGCAACTGGCTCTACCGTGAGTACCATACCATCTCTTCCTCTGTTGATCTTCTTGCTCATTCTGGAAACTCATATCAAGAATCCATTGCAACTTTGCAGTGTGTAAGATTGTCAGGATGTGGTTTCCAAGATGCAAATGCTAAAAATATCTTCTACCTAAGAGATGTCACGGACGTTGATCAGCTTGCAATGACAATGGAAACAAAGAAGAAGAAGAAAACAGTCGTGGTTATTGGCGGCGGATGCAAAGGATTTCAAATCAGTGCTTCACTAATGGTTAACAACTACAATGTCACCATGGTTTTTCCAGAACCTTGGATTAGTAAGTAGAAAGCTTGACCTCCAAGCAATGATTTTATTTCTGTTAGGTATTACAGATAACTAACTCCTCTGTTTTTTTTACCGTTGTAGTGCATTGGCTTTTCACCTCTGAGATGGCTTCTTTTTATGAGGGTTACTATACTAACAAGGGAATAAAGATCATCAAGAGTAGTAAAGCCGTTGGATTCAGTACCAACTCAAACGGAGAGGTAACAGAAGTGAAACTAGATGATGGTAGAACCCTAGAAGCTGACTTGGTGCTCGTGGATGCTAGTGTAATTCCCTATGAAACTATTTGGCGATATGAGACGTGTAGAACACGTTAACCATGCTTGCAAATCCGCTGAACATGCCGTCAAGGTACTAATCATATGATGTTAAAAAAAACGGTAATGATATGATTAGTATTCTCTATGGTTTATTTCAGGCAATGAAGGCGGTCGAGGAAGGGAGAACGATCCTAGAGTATGATTATCTTCCTTTCTTTAACTCTCGAGCCTTTGATCTCTCGTGGCAATTCTATGGAGACAACGTGGGACAATCTGTACTATTCGGAGACAACGATCCAAAATCTCTTAAGGCAAAGTTTGGAGAACAAGGCCATTGCTAGAGTTGCACGGACACAACCTTCAGTTGGTAGCCTTGAGGTCTTGTCCAATGTTGGAGAGTTGCTTATTGGATCAAGGGTTAATAGAACTAGGGTCTTAGTTACCTGCCATGTTTAATAACATTTACTATGTTTCTTGTTTGACCATACAGTATCTAAGCATGTCTAGGATCTAAATCCCATGTGGAAGATTAAAAATACATGTGCAATTCTAAAACACAATGTCAACAGTTTCTTGTTTTACAACTTAGCTTAATATATATCATAAACATTATCTGTTTTACTATTTTAAAACATTTTATGATCCACAATATAACGTTTAATTCAAAAAATGATTTAGACGGTAGGTCTAGAAGTAGTGCCCTTCCACACATATAACAGGAATATGATACAAAAATTATATATACCAAGTCATTTTTACATCTAATCAACATAATCTCAAGAACATTGAAACCCCAAAAGAGTCTAGAGAGGTCGCCATGGCGCAGAGAATCACGACATTGGTTCTGCTCGTAGAGATATTGTTTTTGGTAAATTTTGTGAGTCAAATCGCCACGACCGCAGCTTATAACCACGGAGATGTGATTCACGTCACCGGGAAAGTGATGTGCCAAGACTGCACTCTTAACTACGACAAATGGATTAACGGCTCTGAACCCATCAAAGGTATTAATTAATTGCTTTCAATAAATCCATTTTTATGTATTCCGAATTGTATGAAACGATTTATATCTCCTACCATCATATATCCCTTTTACTGATTTTAAATATATAGTCGTTTTTAACTTCTTTCCCATAACGTTTAAGAGAAATTGTTAAAAATATCATAAGTTAAGTATCACTTTGAAAAAATACCTTCAATCACAAATATATTAACATTTTGGTTTATACTTTAATGATTATTATTTTGAATTTAGTGTTGAAAGGGTAAATTAAGTTTCTGAATGTTTTATAAATATTTAGAAGAAAAAAAATAGTTTACTTTTATCATAATTTAAATGTATTTTTGAAAATTGTCATTTATTAAAAGTAAATTTGCAAAATGATATCAAACTTTAGGTATAATTACAATTTCTCCAACTTTTAACTACTAAGACCATTTATAACTTAACTTTATTTTAGAGTTCCTTTGTTATAGAGGATAAAATAGAGATGAACTGGGAACATGTTCTAACAAATTCTAACCACTGATCCAATGACTTTGATTAACCGGTTAACTCATAAGCTGGTCTGTAACAGAATTTAGTTAACCACAATAGTTCCACTTTTGTATTTTTTAGAGGCTGTGGTATCAATCACTTGTATGGACGAGAGGGAAAGAGTGAGATACTATGGCAGCGACCAGACCGATGAGAGAGGCCAGTTCGATCTTATCGTCAACAAAGTCCTCTACGGTGGCAAGAATTTTAAGCCTCAACTTTGCACTGTCCGCCTTGTGTCTTCTCCTGAACAGTCATGCGGTATTCCGACCGATTTTGGTAATGGCTAAACCGGAGTGAAGCTAGTTCAACCGTTCATGGTTTTTAAGGATCTGGTAAAGTTTGTGGTCGGACCATTTTACTATACCACTCCCAAGTGTGAGACCCCTAAATATGAAAACAACTACTAGAGTACTTGGATGGTTTGACTTTTGATTAAGTTAATTTAAAGTTACTGGTCGTCTGCTATATATAACTTGACATGTTTAATTTTCTTCCTTAATTTTTTGTTGATTCTTGTAAACGTAAGACTATAACTTTTTTACAAATCATAATATGTAGGTCTTTAGTTTGTATTCCAAAAAATGTTTAAATAATTTTGTCATATAGTAACATAAATTATACTACGTTTGTAATTTGTTTCTTGTTGCTAGAGATGTTCGATCCAAATTTCAAATCTTGGATTTGGCTTGGTTTTGTTTTGTTGAATAACGAATTACACAAAGTTATTCGAACTGAATAATAGTTTTTTTTTTGTCACAAACTATTTCCTTTATTTCAAGTAATCGAAATAAATATTCAAGGTATAAACGTAAACGTAATCAAACTGAAAGATTAAGTAAGAGATGATCATCTTCGAGGAACAGAATAACATATTTGTTTGATTCAATTAAACTGTGTAGTTGCATAGATTAAAGGAGATATATTTATATCTGGTGTCCAAAGAAAAGAGAAATCACTATAAAGAGCTATGATGGAAACATATTTTGACAAAAGAAACGTGGCTTCACTATTCTCTAAACACTATATAACAAAAATAAATCTCTAATAAAAGTAAAGCTTGAATTTTATATCTCAAATCCAAATATTCTTTTTATTCTTCAGTCCTCACGCAAAGAACATACTATGGGAGTGGATACACTACAAACATAATCAAGATAAATTAAAGAAAACATAGAGAAGAGAGGTGCAGTCTTAAAAAGTAAACACATAATCTGCTGATTCCGAGGGGAACCGAAGCTTGCCAAAGGATAGAAGTTGCCCAATTTCTAGAGTGAGATAAAAGAAAACTAGCTGTCTCAACCAGCTGCCTCTTCATCATCAGCCTTCTGCAATCTTCATTGCTCCATATCTTAAAACACTTTCCTTACAAGAACACAAAACTGCTTTAGCTAAGACATTAATTGTATTCTTCTTTTAGGCCATCCCCTATAGATTTATTTTCTCTTCTTCACCTTAGGGGATGGCCATTCTCTTTTGATCTGTGGTGTTGTGCCAGATTAAGAGAAGGTTTCAACCATGGAGGCTTGCTAGGGGGGGTTATATAGCTTTTTAATTTCTTTTCATTTTTGTGTTTTTTTTGTTTGTCTATGGTCATGAAGACATTTTAAAAAGATAAACTGAAAACCCATCTTACATAAGCTATAGTGTTCTTTCCTCTTTTTTCTTCTCAAATCTTTTTCATTTTCCAAAAGCAACTTTTTGTAACAATCAACCAATATATTTCATGTTTGTTAATGTTCTTTCTAACGGATATTCCTTTCTGTATGCAAAATGTTATGTTTTGGTATCATATATACGTATTTATTTTGTATTTATAAGATATTGCATGCTGAATTACACATTACATAATAATATGAAAAAATTCACCTATGTACAAGTTTAGGCTGAATACTCCTATAGGCTCTGGAAGAATTTCTTTTGAGAATTTTACAATAAAATTTGCAGGAGGACAAAAGAAAGGGAAATATATTAATGGTGTAAAGGACATTAAAATATGATGTAAAGAGAGTGTGAAAGTAAGTTAAACAAATAAGTAAGTGGAAGTGGAAGCAGATGATGATGGAAACAAGGGGAGTCTTACCTGAATATGCTTGGAATTTTGGATCATCCCATGGAATATGCCATTTACCCAAATTGCCTTTTTCACAAATATATATATTCTGACTCATTTGATGACATCCACAAAAATCAGGTTAGTTCTTTTTTTTTAAAATACTTAATCATGTATGTGTAATCTACCTCAGCACGAATGTACACATTAATTTTAGAACAGTACTATTATTTGAGATATAAATATTAGTTTAATTTCTTCTAACAAAATTATGACTAATTATTTTATTTTATATTTTCTTTGACTCTTCCAGAAACTTAAAATTAACATTGAGAATTGGAAAATTATATACAACTTAATGTGCTATGTGAAAAAAATAAAATATATATAAACACTATTTATTAACGTTAGTTAAAAAGTAATGGGTTTGTGTGAAACAATACAAACGAACTGATTATAAGAATAAGTTTTTGGTTCTTTGACAAAAATATTGTTTTGGTTCAAGTTCATTAAGTGAAGGTTAGTTAAGAAAAAAATGGATAAGAGACCAATTTCTATTTAAAACCCAAGCTTAGTAAGGCCCATATCAAGCCCACGAATAGTTTAAATAAGCAACGCCATTTTGGCCTTCTGGTTATAGAAGTCCCACATCGGAGAACTGAGAGTAGTTAGCAGCAGGAGCTGTAGTATAAATAAAGCTCACTCTTTCCCCTAAAAATCACGCAGCCATGTGGTGAGCACAAAGCGAACTATTCTTTCGCCTTTTACTAAAGAATACCGTGTGCTCTCCACGCTAAGTGGCATACGCCTATTTTTGGAGGGTCCCACTTTAAAGTGGGCCCAACAACAGCTAGTTAAACTTTTTATCGGTTTCGAGTTATGATTCTAAACCGGTTCCGGTGAAACTTGTTAAGGAATGCAATCAAATTCAATAGGGTTAATTACTGTTTACCACTCTAATTGTGGAAATGGTATATTGAAAATATAATAATATGATGCTGTAATTCGAGCTCTTTGGACATTTAACCATTGTCTACCATTTTCACTGGTAGGCCATGGAGATAGCAAAACAGACTTAAGTTCACAGGGCCATCAGTGAAGTCTCTCTCCCCCTTACTCGTTCTAAGTGACCATATCAATGGTTCAAGGAACTTCTAAACATGACTGAAACAAGCTGTGATTGCTCACTTGTAGAAGACAATGAGGCTTTTATTAGCATCCTTGTTCACCTTTTTATATAAAAGGCTTAACGAGATGCCATTCAAATCTATTAATCTGATAACAAGATTCATATCTGGAAACCCACACAACATTCTAAAATTCTTAGGTATCAGGCTATAATCCTTTGTATAAAAACAGTCAAAGATAAGTCGAGACATTCTGAAAAATATTCCCTACTGACTCGCCAAAACTGGCACAAGAATTTTGCAGAAACTTTAGGAGCTAAGTGAGTCGCCAATGGCAGCTTCAAGGATCCTCTTTGCATCAGTGTTTATATCAGCTAACTCACATGGTGTCTGCATAATCACAACCTCGTTGTCAAAAATCAAAAAGACTTGGAGAGCTAAAGATGAAAATGTTTTCATATGTTTACCTTCCCATACGAGTTTTTGATTGTTGGTGAAGCACCTGAACTCAGCAAATACCTAATCACGTTGACATGCTCACCTCTCGCTGCATGATGGAGAGGCTGTGTGAACAAGGAACATAACTTTGTCATTAATCAAAGTTAAGAGAGATCTAGAGAATGAGTTATTTGAAGATGGAGAATAATACTTACAGTGTCACCTTCTACATCAATAGTTTCAATCATTCTCTTCACACATTCGGGACCACTAGCTCGGCTAAAAAGAAGCTCTACTATTTGTAAGTATCCTGCTATCCCCCAAGTTCAACAAAAAAGCTATAAAACTTGACCATGCTCTGAGAAAGAAATAACGAAAAGAAGGCCAAGACCAACTTTACCTCCAGCACAAGCATCATGTAGAGGAATGGCTTCATCTTCATCTTTGACCTCCATATTAGCACCTCTTTCCAGGAGAAGCTGCAGTAAATACTCAATACGCTTAGTGAGTAGTTTTCAAAATACATCAGCAATCAAAGGTTCGGTAAGAAATGACCAAGAGTAAGAGCAAAAGCAAAAGAAACCTGAACACAAGGGAAGTGACCATATAGACATGCCAGGTGAAGTGCAGAGTCATTATCCTCAAGTGGCTCATCAACTTTTCCATTCAAATTGTCTACAAAATCCAAATGATATTGTCTTCATAAGCAGCGTCTTGTACTAAAATCGTAGACATAAGGAAATCTGATGACTTTACTAGTCTACCAGTAGAAACTAATCCAACTTTTCATCAGTGAATAAGAGAATGCACATCTTTTGTTATGTCCATCACAGAGCCTCAAGCAACAAATCACTCAAACAAAACAAACAGAGCAGTGAGGTTATCAAATGGAAGAAGAAGCCCTGCTTAAAAGAAAGAGAAGAAAAGATGAGACCAAGACCTAAGAAGAGGTCTATGTTATAAACTTTTGGGTTACAAGGCAAGTATACTCTTTTACAACTCTGGTTTCGAAGATCACAAAGCTTGAGTCTTTACATTAAGGCGAGCTAATCAAAGCACAAAGCAATCTGAAGGTGAAGCCGAAACTAAAGTTTTGACCAAAAGGGTCGGCACCAGAGCTTTTAAGAGACTCGTAGAAAGCAAATTAAGAGGAAGAAAGGAAGTACCAATAGCAGTGCGCAAGGCGACGACGTCACCGGACTGAGCAGCGGCGGCCAAGTCACGGAGGTTTGAGGAAAGCTCGGAATCGCTTTCGTAGTCAACACCGTTTTCCTCGATAAGAGCGTCAACATCGTCTTCTTCCATCAAACCATTGTCTCCCCTGGGAACAGCCATTGTCGTAGTCAACCTCTCTCTCTCTCTCTCCACCGCCGTGTAATATTTTTTTCTTCGTAATGATAACTAATTGCCGGCGTGCAATGTCTCAGTTAAGTTTTAGGTTTTCTCGTTTTATATAGTGGTGAGTCGTATAGAAGTCCATGTATTTAAATAATTTGCAGATAACAAATTTATTCTAAAAAATTACAAAAAAAAAATGCATGATTAATAGGAGTCTCAAGTTCTTAGTTTTTCTAAGAGACGTTTCTTAGCTTTTAACTAAGAAAACCTAAGAACCGTCTCTTAAATAAGAACCATAAGAGATGTCTCTTAACCGGAAAAATGTAAAAAAATATTAAAAAAATGACAAATTTTACGTTAAAAACCTCACCTTAAGAAACCCGGATTAATCATGGTCTTTTATTGCAGATCTCTTAGTATGAGGTTCTTAGCTTTTCTAAGAGACGTATCTTAATTTTATTAAAAAAAAAGTAAGAATTGTCTCTTAAATAAGAGACCTAAGAGACGTCTCTTAACGGAAAAATTAAAAAAAAAATAAAAAAAAAATAAAAAACGTGAAATTATAAGTTAAAAACTTCGCCTAAGAGACTGTGGATAAACATGGCCTAAGCTTTAGTTATTTTCTGTACTATTTTTGTCTAATCATTGCTTGTGTTTTGTTCTGTTAAACATATACTTTTGTAAAGGTCAAATTTCTAGAATAGTACCTTTAAAATACATCAAAATTACATCTAATATTATTTGTAAAATTTTTAGTTATTCTAACTTGATTTTATTTCATTCTCTAAATATTAATCATTAAACACAATATTCTAAAAACTTTGAGGTAGTTGCTAAGTGTCTTGTAGAAGATTTTTGTTTAGACAATGTTTAAGTCGAGTTTTATATTGTTTAGACTAATTTTTAAAAACTCAGTTTAAAAAATTGATACGTTTATATCTGATATATCAACTAGACACCATCTCAACCATAACATTAATTAAACACAAATCTAAACATAAAATAAAATCTATCATTTCAATTAATGTTGTTTAAAAGATTTTCTTATTTTGAAATTTTGAAATAAAAGTACTTTAATGCCATATGTTAGTTTTCTTTTGTAAATTTGTCCTTAATATTTTGGTATTAAGTGTATTATAATGTTGTTTAGGCAGAAGAATTATTAATACATGTACACCGGAAGATCTAATGTTCAAATCCAAAAAATGTAAATTATGAATATTATAAAGAAAAATGTTACAAAATATTTTTAGGTGTATGACATATCATAAAAAAATATTTGAATATATTTAAATTAGTCCTAAAATGGGTTTGTTATAATAATAGTTTTTAGAGAAATAATAACCAAAATAAAATTTATAAAGAGACTATACATTTATATTTTTAGATTTACTAATCTAAATTTATAGTTTAGAATTATGGAGGGTCGGAGTTATGTATAAAATATATATATATATATATATGTATTAAAATAACATATAGTATATATATATATATATATTTTAAACCCTATATATTTAATATATATATATATATATGTATATATTAAAATATTCAAAATAAAAGACTATTTTACTATTTATTAGATTTATTTTGGTGACAAAAATTTAAAATAGCCATTTGAGAAAATTATCCACAATATTTTTTTTTGCATTTAATAACATAATTAACTGGATGTTAAAAATATATATTATAATTTTGTTTAGATAAAAAAACTATAAAAACTAATTTTGATAAGGTTTACTATAAATAATAAATTAACCAACAAAAAAGATAAGATAATGTTGTTTCGCGCAAAAACAAAGGAACAAATATATAAAAATAAAAAATCTTTCGGCACTCAAATACTGTATCTAATCTCTCTCTCTCTCTCTCATATATCTCCCTCTCTTCCTCCCGATTCGATCGCCGGAAAATCATAGCCGTCCAATCAACCAGCGTAGACTCGGAGAATCACATCAATGGTCTGACTTTCACCAGCTCAGATCTCGGGTACTATCTCTAGCTTTTTGTTCCCATTTCTTTATCCGTGAAATTGGGAGCCTGATCCAAGGGAGTCACAGTGGAATCAATCTGAGGATTTTGAATTTGAATTTGAATACTCAGGGTTTTGATTCGACCCCCTCTGTTGCATGCTGATCCAAATTTGAGCTAGGGTTTCTTAGTTAGGTGGATAAAGTGTGTTGCTTTTGAGCTCGTGAATCTTCTAGGGTTTCTTAGTTTGGTGGATAAAGTGTGTTCCTTTAATCTGCTTAGCCATGTTTAAGAAGATCATGAAAGGTGGGCATCGAAAGCCCTCTAAATCCGAGGCTAATGAACCACCTTCTACTTATGGTCCTGGTTCCAATGTCGTCGTTAGCCACGCCTCTCGTGGTGCACTGGTTCCATCTCCAGTGACAGCTACTCCACAACCTCCGCTTATGACATCAGTAGAGCCACTCCCTTTGTTCAGAGATGTTCCGGTTTCAGAGAGACAAGCTTTGTTCTTGAGGAAGCTTCAGAACTGCTGTTTCCTTTTTGATTTCACTGATACGATTAAGAATGCCAGAGAGAAGGAGATTAAGAGGCAGACACTGTTGGAGCTGGTGGATTTTAT
Source organism: Moricandia moricandioides (assembly GCA_905132885.1). Classification (NCBI taxonomy): domain Eukaryota; kingdom Viridiplantae; phylum Streptophyta; class Magnoliopsida; order Brassicales; family Brassicaceae; genus Moricandia; species Moricandia moricandioides. The sequence continues at coordinate 40,214 of CAJHQQ010003090.1, read as the reverse complement.
ACAGTCTGGAGCTAGTAAGATCATCTCAGAGTCGTGTCAGGAAGAGATGATTAAGATGGTTTCTCTCAATATATTCCGGTGTCTTCCTCCTGGATCACACGAGAATACAGGTCAAGAGCCTGCGGATCCTGAGGAAGAGGAACCTTATTTGGAACCTTCTTGGCCTCATTTACAGCTAGTTTACGAGTTGCTGCTTAGATACGTTGTTTCCACTGACACCGATACGAAAGTGGCCAAACGGTATATCCACCATTCTTTTGTGTTGAAGCTGCTAGATTTGTTTGATTCTGAAGACCCGAGAGAGAGGGATTATTTGAAAACGATTCTTCATAGAATCTACGGCAAGTTTATGGTCCACAGGCCCTTTATTAGGAAAGCAATTAACAACATTTTCTATAGGTTTATTTATGAGACAGAGAGACACAGTGGGATTGGGGAACTCTTGGAGATTCTAGGCAGTATCATTAACGGGTTTGCGTTGCCTATGAAGGAGGAGCACAAGCTGTTTCTCATCAGGGTGTTGATACCATTGCATAAGCCTAAACCAATAGCTATATATCATCAGCAGTTATCTTATTGCATCGTTCAGTTTGTGGAAAAGGATTATAAGCTAGCGGAAACAGTGATCAGGGGATTGTTGAAGTATTGGCCTGTGACAAACTGCACCAAGGAGAATCTCTTCCTTAGTGAACTTGAAGAAGTCCTTGAGGCAACTCAGTCTGTTGAGTTCCAGCGTTGCATGGTTCCATTATTCCAGCAGATTGGTCGCTCCCTCAATAGCTCACACTTTCAGGTTAGTACTCGTGTTATACACACATCACCTTAAATCTGGAGGTTTTGTTAGCTTCTTCTGCCCAATAGTTCTGTTTCGAATTAAGTTCAGCATATCGAGGAAATGAATTGTAGATATTGTATGCTAGTGTCCTCTATGCCTATCATCTTCAAGTAACCTTTTTTTTTCTTTTCTTCACTTGGATCTGATTCATCCACCTGAAAAGAGCACGCAAACTTAAGTGCTTTACACATTTTTTGTTGTAATTGTTTTGTGTATTGTTGCTTCTTTCTCCTTATATCCCGTGCTGTTTAGTTTCAGTTCAGAAAATTATCAAGATTATGCTGTTTGCATTACACTCAGTTGGTTGATGAGATTATCTCATGCTGTCGACAGATGCTACTATCGAAAGTGAATCATTGGATTCTTAGATCATCTTCATTTTCCACGAATCACTTATTTCAAACTTCTTGGAGTTAGTTAACTCTCTGAATGCATTAGTACTGTTGCGTTTGCTTTATTAACATGGACTTCATTGCAAGATGATTTTACTCAGAGAATAGCCCGGTAAAAAAAGGAGATATGTAAAATTATTTGTTTGTTGAGAAAGTGATATTTAAGGAGCATCTCTCTCTAAGTTGTATCCATTTTTATGTTTTAGACTGGAGCAGGTTTGATCACATTGGTTCTAATCAAAACTCTGTAATGGAATTTCACTGGATGCTAGATCCTGTTATATCGCTGTGCAATCGCTCAAACTTTTCTATGTGGGTTTTGCCTGATACTTAACATTCATATCTCATAAAACTGCAATACAGGTTGCAGAGCGAGCATTGTTCTTATGGAACAACGAGCACATCGTGGGTCTCATAGCGCAGAACCGAACCGTGATCCTTCCAATTATATACCCCGCACTGGAGAAGAACATCCAGTCTCACTGGAACCAAGCAGTGCATGGTCTAACTGAAAATATCAAGAAGATGTTCATGGAGATGGATCCTGAGCTATTTGAAGAATGCCAAAGACAGTACGAAGAGAAACAAGCAAAATCCAAAGAAGTGGAAGAACAACGCCTATCATCATGGAAGAGATTAGCCCAAACAGCAGCAGAGCGGGACAGAGTTGGAGAAGATCATATGATCACTTCATAGACCAATAAAATATGGTATTATTCTTTCACTTTTTATGTTCTCTCATTGTAATCAAATTTGTTTACTATTCATTTTGTTCAGTTTATAAACTTCGATTTGTTTTTTCTGTTGTTGTGAGAATCATGGATTCTGATTCTGGTTGCTCAGAGAATGGTAGAGAGAAGTGACCTAATCACTACTATCAAAGAATGTGTCTTTTGTCTTTATGGAATCAGCTTTAGTACTAAGAATGTGTTTGTGTTCTTCTGTCTAATTTATTTTTCCCCTCTCTCTTCCACCTTCAATTCTATATCTTTGAGATATTTCTGTTTATTTATTCCACAGTTGTTACAAAATTTTGCAAGCAACGTAATCATCTTAGAAGCAGCTCATATCCTAACAACATACGATTTAGCAACAATGTTAAGACTCGACAATCTCAGTAGTCATCTTCTAGGCTTCAAGTGTGCAGTATAGATGATCTCTAAAAACATTAAACAATCGTTTTCCAGCTTTTCTCGTTGTTTCAAGTCTGGGTGAGATATAAATTGTTGTCTGGTTAGAACAATAACCTTCAAATCTTCATTTTGAAGATTTTGCTCTCCTTAAAATAAGGTACATAGTTACAGATGCTCTTAGTTGCTCTCACTTTCACCAGCCAACGTGGAGGTGTTCTCGGGCTCTTCGATACAGTAGAAAAGTTGGTTCGAATTCTAGTCCTTATAAGCCATATGATTATTTAGGACATAAAGAGTTAAGAAAGAAATTAAAGAAGATGGTATCGTACTATAGATAAAGATGTAGACTTGGAAAGAGAAGTTGCTGAAGATTTGAAGTATCAAATATAAACGATTCTGATAAACTTAAAAAGGAAAGTATATCAGTATCACTTCCCCCCAGTAATCCAAAAGTCGAGAATTGATAGAACTTTTTTAGAGAAAAGAGAGGATGATAAGTTCGATCACTAATTGTAGAGATCATCATCATCTGCAGCAGCAGCTGCAGACGTGGCAAAAGGATCAGCGACTCCAGTGGTTGCACCTGAACCAGCATTAGTCTCGAACCTGAACTCAGAACCAAACCCTCTAGACTGCTGCAGCGTCTGAGCAAAGGCTTGGTATTTCCTGATGTCTGCATCACTCACACTCCTGCGTGCATACTTCATCGACTCCTCAAAGTGTGCAGCTTTGATCTCTGATACTTCATCCACTCCATCTTCCTCCATCGCCTCTGGGTTCAAGCTCCTCCTCTTCTCCTTTTCAATGTCCTGAAACATAAAAAAACCAGAGTGGCTATAAATTTTAGTGACACCAGCTACAGATTAACAAGCCTAATATATAATGATCTCTGACCTTCTCGATGTTTTCTCTGATGGCGTATTTGCAAGCCCTCTGGCAAATCTCAGTGATATCAGCACCACTGAATCCCTGTGTGTACTTAGCCAGAGCATTGATGTCTACATCTTTCGCAATAGGAGATTTCCTCAAGCATGCCTTGAAGATATTGAGGCGAGAATCCTCGTCTGGTAGTGGAATGTATATGAGCTGGTCGAGCCTTCCTGGTCGGAGAAGAGCCGAATCAATAATGTCTGGTCTGTTGGTCGCCCCGATGATGAAGACGGTTTTCTTGGCGTTCATGCCGTCCATCTCAGTCAAAAGCTGGTTCAGGACTCTATCCGCTGCACCGCCACCATCTCCTCCGCTTCCACTACCTCTCTGAGTCGCAATGGAGTCGAGCTCATCAAAGAAGAGAACACATGGAGCGGATTGACGGGCCTTGTCAAAGATTTCACGGACATTGGCTTCACTCTCTCCAAACCACATAGTGAGAAGCTCAGGACCTTTGACACTGATGAAGTTGGCTTGGCACTCGTTGGCTATAGCTTTGGCCAAAAGGGTTTTACCACATCCAGGAGGACCGTAGAATAGGACTCCCTTTGATGGAGACATACCAAATTTCTCGAACTTCTCTGGGTGCTCCACAGGGTATTGAACAGTCTGCATTTAAACAACCACACAGCTTAAGGCTTATTAGCTTACAGTTATTAGATTAACGGACAGATCCAAGCAAGAATGGAAAGAGCTACTTTACCTCCTGGAGCTCTCTCTTGACATTCTCAAGACCTCCAATGTCATCCCAAGAAACATTGGGAACCTCAACAACCTACAAAGCAGTTGGAATGAGATTTAAGTAGAATTACATATTTGATCTCGTTCTAAGTGCATCAATGTCAATACTCACAGTTTCACGAAGTGCTGATGGGTTGCTGTTCCCGAGGGCGGTGTGGAAGTGTTCATTAGTCACAGCCATGGAATTGAGGATCTCAGCATCTATGGAGTCATCTTCCAAATCAATCACATCCATCTTCTCCCTGATGCATTGCAGGGCAGCTTCTGTGCACAGAGCTGCAAGATCAGCACCAACATAACCGTGTGTGTCCTTTGAGATCCTTTCTAGATCCACCTGAAACAAATTACCAAAAAAAAGTTACTTCAATAATCATTACACTCAACAAACACAGGCAAAGCTAGAATCAGAGATTTACATCTTCAGCGAGCTTCATGTTCTTTGTGTGGATCCTGAGAACTTCAAGACGTCCAATTTCATCAGGAACCCCGATATCAATCTCCCTATCAAATCTTCCAAACCTTCTCAAAGCCGGGTCGATACTGTTGGGGCGATTGGTTGCTCCCATGACAATAACATGAGCACGTGATTTCAGTCCATCCATCAACGTGAGGAGCTGAGACACTATCCTCCTCTCAACCTCTCCATTCGTCTTCTCTCTTTTGGGTGCAATAGAGTCAATCTCATCAATGAATATGATCGAAGGAGCATTCTTCTCAGCCTCCTCAAATGCTTTCCTGAGGTTGCTCTCACTCTCACCAGCCAACTTGGACATGATTTCAGGTCCATTGATACAGAAGAAAAACGCACCAGTTTCGTTAGCCACAGCACGAGCAATCAAAGTCTTTCCGGACCCAGGTGGTCCATAAAGCAGAATTCCCTTTGGTGGCTTAACACCAATTGACTTGAATAGCTGTGGATGCCTCAAGGGAAGCTCAACAAGCTCCCTGATCTGAGCCATCTGCTTCCTGACACCACCAACATCATCATAACCTACTTCATCTAGCCTTTCTTCATCCTCTCTCTTGACTGGCTCACCCTCGCAGAAAATCTCAGTGTCCGGAGCAACCACACAATACTCAGCAGGATCTGTCTCTATAACTTTGAACTCCACACTCCTCATCCCTCCTCTGACAAGGAAGAGATCACCCTTCCTCACAGGGCGGTATGCCTCCAGGAAATAAGCTGTTGAAAACAAAACAAAACGTTACTGACAAAACCATTCAATACTTGTAAACGATATCTCAAAGAAAACAAAAGGACAACTTACGTTTCAGGTAAGCATCAAAGAGGTTTCCAGTGACTCCTTCAACAGTATCATCAACAGGCAAGATGTGCACACGCTTCCCGTACTTAACATCAGGGCATTGGTGAACAGAGATAACATCTCCCAATCTAACCCTCAAGTTAGATCTGACCACTTTGTTCATCCTAATCTTTGGCTCCTCACATGATTCATCAGCAAGAGCAATGCAGACAGTGTCCTTTCTCTTCTTACCCTATAATTAAAAACCGAATAAGAACAAAAACGAAAACAGACATCAAGACAGCATCAGTAATGAAAAAACAAGTCTCTTCACATTCCTAATGCCTAAGATCAAAACCCTAATTGAAAAAACCCTAAAGACCCAACCTTGATGAGAATGGTATCACCACGGAAGAGCTGGAGCTTCTCCATAGTGGCAGGGTGGAGAGAAACGACGGAGTTATCATCGTTGATGGCCTCATCGACGACAAGTCTGTTCGGAGACTTCTTCCTCTCCAGAATAGCTGTACTGAAATCTTTCTTCGATTTCCTGGAAACAGAAAAAAAAAGGACTAGGCTTTAGCTTTAGATCGGAAACTTTTCGATCGAAAAAACAAAATTGGAGATCTGGGTACTTACGAGTCTGAGGATTCAGCTGGGTTTGACATAATGGATTCGAGATTAGCGGTGAAAGTTGAGAGCTTTTGGTTTATCTGAGAGATCTGAAAGAGCAGAGATTATATCTCTTTGTTTCTTGTTGCAAAAGATATTTTCTTTTTTCTTTTTCCTTTTTCCTTTTTCCTTTTTCTAATCTTTTCTAGAATATCAAAGTCGACCCCTAATATTTCCTTTTTCCCGAACTTATACCGCTAATTGTGTTTTGTGAGAACTCTCCAATTTCATTTAATCAATCCATAACTACTAGAGTTTGACCGCGGATACTTTTCGTAAATTAATTTTGTTTTATAAGTGTTGGACCTGTTCTTTAAAAACTGGTGTTGGCAAAAAGTATATTTGATTGTAGTTGTGGACAATGCATGATTTTTAGTTTTGCAAAACATAAAAAAAAAAAGAGCATAATATTTAGCATCTTTTCATTTTTTTGTAACAAGAGGTTGAATCTTACACAATCAACCATCTGACATTAAAAAAAAAACAGCTGACATATACTGCATGGCCATGGATAAGGAAATGTTACTTTGATATATACTACCATTGGTTCAAATCAACTATTAAGCTACCTCTTTTTTGGAGACCAAAACATTATTCAAACTGCACCACTTTGGCCTACCTCAGTAATCATATATTGATAGAGCCATCATTGCAACTTTGAAAGAAAAATATGTAGTATGAGTTTGCAAACCAGAAACTTGATTATAGAAACTAGTTAATATCAATAAGATGACATGTGGTTGGAAAGGGTTTAAAATAATCTTACTTGTGATTAAAAGTTTTTATTTATCTTAGCATATCATTTTTATAAATTCTTGTACATGGATGTCACATATTAATGTTTCTATTAAAACCTTATAGATCAACAAAGACAACAGAGAACAAAGTATCCAAACACAAGACTCGTTTATGAACAGTTTGAAAAGTAGTTTGTACTCGCAACGAGGGTGACAATAAAAGTCATATCGGTTGGGTAAATGCATGTTTATTGCAGGTCTCTTAACATGAGGTTTTTAGTTTTTCTAAGAGACGTATCTTAACTTTAACTAAGAAAACTTAAGAACCGTCTATTAAATAAGAGATCTAAGAGACGTCTCTTAAATAAGTTAAGAACCCCGCCTAAGAGACCGTGGATAAACATCGCCTAAGACTACTGCTGGGAAGAAACACCGTGCAGTCTAAGATCAAATATAGTAAAAAGTTTAAAATTTAACGGACCGAACCAATCCGGTTATCATATTCCAATAACCGGTCAGATATAAAAATCTCAATTTAGATCTAGGAACCGAAAAATTTGACCAATTCTTTAACAACGAAGCGAACGGGTTCACACTCATAGCTTCGAAACGATTCTGCTCTGGATCTCAAGGGTCAAGGTAATCCGAATCCTCCTTCACTGGTTCTTCTCCGATCTGATAGTTTCCGTGATTCTCACCCTACATTGCTTTCACTCGCAGTTCAATTTTGAGCTTGTTAGGATCAGCTTAATTGGGTAAAGATCTGCTCTTGCTTGTGTGATTTCTTCTTTTTTCATGGAACTTTTGCTTAGTGATTGTATATGTGGATCCATTTGGGGTTGTATGAATCTTAAAAATTTGTGAAAATCGGAGATTTGATTGGTTTAATCGCTCAAAAATCTTTGCTTTTGTTGTGTTGTAGTGGCGATAACTCAACATGTCAGGCCTTCACGGGACTCATGTAAGTCTCATCTGCATTTGATTCCATCTGCTAAAGCCTCCATTTTTATCATACCCTGTTGGATCTACTTATGTTTACATGATCTTGAATACTGCTTGTCCTTTTGACATTTGGATAGGATTCATGTCCTTTGGTGAAGAACATTCTTCTTCTAGACTCTGAAGGGAAGCGTGTGGCTGTCAAGTATTACTCCGATGACTGGCCAACTCATGCTGCCAAGTTAAGTTTTGAGAAATTTGTCTTCTCCAAGACCTCTAAGACCAATGCTCGCACAGAAGGTTAGACCACAAACATGTCTTTCATGGGGCTGTGTATATAGACAGAGTCAGGTTTCAAAACGCTTATAGATGTGTGCTATGTTTTGGTTTTAACGTTTATGTGCAGCTGAGATCACACTGTTGGACAGTAATATTATTGTCTATAAGTTCGCCCAGGACCTTCACTTCTTTGTTACTGGAGGCGAAGATGAAAACGAGCTCGTCTTGTCTTCGGTTCTTCAAGGCTTTTTCGATGCTGTTGCTCTTCTTCTGAGGTATTTACTCGACTTAACTATCTAATATTTTCCTCATGTTTGATGCATCTCCTTTCTTCACCAGGAACAATGTGGAAAAGATGGAAGCACTTGAGAACTTAGATCTCATTTTTCTTTGCCTGGATGAAATGGTCGATCAGGGGTATGCAACTCTAATATCTTAATACCTACACGTGTCTTAAGCATTGTGAAAGATTTACTTTGAGTTTGTCCTTAATATCTTAGCATTTACCTATTGTTTGTGTTCAGGGTGGTTCTGGAAACAGACCCTAACGTCATTGCGGGGAAAGTAGCAATGCAGAGCACTGAGGCTAGTGGTTCACTCTCTGAACAGGTGATGACTATTACAGCTTCCCTTTATAGTCTTTGATTTAGTTTTGGATCTGTTTTGTTTTGTTTTGGTTTGGTTAATCTTAAATTGGATTTTACAGACATTAACTCAAGCACTGGCAACAGCTCGGGAACATCTGGCTCGAAGTCTGCTTACATGACTTTACTCATATAGTCATATGCATTGCATGCCCACACATAATAGAATGGCCTTCCAATTTCTATGAAGAGTACCTTTCATGTGAAAGTCTCTTAGTTATTCAAACACTTTTCTTATTCTAATGTTTGGGATATTATATATTGCTATGTGTGCATTGCTGGATTATTTTTGGAAGACTGAATATTGCAAAATCAAGATTTGTTTCTTTTCTTAAAATATTTTAATATCCAAATTACTTATTTCTGCAATTTTCCAACCCGATATTGTTTCACCATTCATACTTTTAGAAGATTCTATATGTGCATATTAACTTTTGGTATCTTCATTACTCATATCCAGGATCCTGATAAAACTAGAAAAAGATCATGGAAAAGAAAAGAAACAAAGAAACGTTAACTACTTTTTTTTTTGTTGTTGTAACATATACCTTTTGTCTATTCTTTAGTTTTCCATCCATCTTAAAATTAATTATTTGTTCTGTATCTATCTACCAATTAAGTTTTATGGATCTCAAGGCTAAACACAGCTTATTATTTACAGAAAAGTGATGAAACACAGATCTATTGTTAATACAAATTCCAACCGTATATTATTATCATACTATATTGATCAAATATATTTTTAATGATATATATCTAGTTTGCTTAGATTAGTCATGTTTAATAATTGAATTGAATACCATAAAATCTATAAGTTAACAATATAAAAAATCTATAATAAAATAATTTATAATTTAAAGCCACAAATAACGAACTTACCAGTATGCGCCATAAATTAACTACTTAAAACGTAATAATAAACTAACATTTGATCCGCGCGGCGGATGTTATTTTTATGAATGTCAAATATTTTAAACAATTTGTTTGATATAACTGTATATATGAATGAAACTTAATATTCGATATCCGTTATCCGATCTGGGATCCCATCCGCTTCAAAAAACGGATATTCGGGGATCCTGATAGTAATTTTATGAATTCGACTGATCCAAGTACGAATTCAGATAGTAAAATTTAGGTCTGAATATCTGGATCTGGATATTAAATATTTAAAATTTAATTATAGTTATCTATGTATATTATATATATTTTTATATAAAATAACTAAAATTTTAATTTTAAATTTGAATGCTTTTAAAGTTTTTTAAGATAATAATTTTAAATAGACTAATAAATGGTTAATATTTAAGTTTTTAATTTAAAACAGGTCCAAATATCCGCGTGTATTCGAATTTTAGTCCGAATATCCTAACCCCGAATATCCAGATTCGGATAACAATTTTACAAATCCGACGAATGCATATCCGAATCCTTATATCCTAAAATACCTCGAAAATTCGATATGTCCTAGACATAAGTGTGTATACGTATTATATGGTGATTAAAAACTTTAAATTTATAAATTACATAAATTATTCTTATTAGATATATCGTACAAATGAATAATACATTGTATTTGTTTGTATATAAAACCATTTATAATAAATATTAGTATGTATTTTAGTTACTAAATTGTTATGGAAAATTACATGATTTTGTTATTTTAAATGAATAAGTTCAAATTATATCGAAAATTATTGACATTATTAGTTTTTTATAGTTCAAATATAGTTGGTTAGCTTATATGAATATGAATAAAAAATAAAACTAATTTAATTCTATATATATATAAACACATATACATTTTTTATGAAATCTTTAATTCAATGATAAATGTTGTTAATGGGCTTAGTCCATTTTTTTTTGTTTTGTTAATAATCAATATTTAGATGGTTGGATGCAAGGATAATATCACTGACATTTCTTGTAAATATTAGATAAAATTAAGGGTTATTTTTTATTTATACTTCCGTTTTAATAGATTAGATAAATAAGAGCAGGATTAACCGGGGTCTCTTAAGGTGGGGTTCTTAACTTTTCTAAGAGACGTATCTTAGCTTTTAACTAAGAAAACCTAAGAACCGTCTCTTAAATAAGAACCATAAGAGTCGTTTCTTAGTGGGAAAAATGTAAAAAAAAAAAAAAAATTAAAAAGACAAATTTTACGTTAAGAACTCCACCTTAACAGAGTCAGGTTAATCATGGCCTAAGAAAAAAAAAAGAGAAGGGACCGAACTTAACCTTTTATAGCTAAGAAACAGACAGTGATAAAATGAGTGAATGAATGTATAATCAATCAATCACATATTCTCAATCAATCTCAGGAACCCACAAAAACAGAGCTCTCCAAAAAGGGTTCCTGATTGATTCTTCGCTACAGTTTCCTGATTCTGTAGCTTAGATTCTTCTCTGCTTTCCTGGGTTTCGGTGATGGATGGTAGAGATCAACCTCGCGTACAAGAACATGTCTCTCCCCATTCTCCACCTCAAAGGGTAGATTTTTTTTCCTTGTTTTTTTCTGGTGGTTTTGATTTGATTGGTACGTTGAATTTTAGGATTCTAACTTGAATTCTGAAAAGATTAGTCTTTTTAATGATAGAATGAATCTGTGGTGTTGCAGGATGGAGATTCTCCTGCGATTGCTCAAGAAGAAGACATATGGAGACGAGGCATTGTGTTGGATTTACCATCAACAACACCTGAAGATACTCGGGAGGATCTAATGAGACGAAATGCGTCCTTAACATCAAGCCCTGTTGCCAAAAGAGTCAACTTTTCTCCAATGTCGAGTCCTAGAATAGGCCAACGTGGTGCATCACTCAGTCCTTCATCTTCCTCTTCAAGAAACAAACCTAATAGTCTGAAGAATCTAGTCCCGAAGTTAAGTTTCAAAAACAGGAACAGCGATGTCGAGAAAGCTGCGGATTTGGCCTTTGGGGCGTCCTCTCCTTCTGAAGGCTATGGCAGAGACAGGTCCACGTGGACTCTCAGTAATATATTAACTCCTAGGTTGAAGAAAACTGAGTCCTTGCCTGTAACCCCTGTAGCTCACTCGAATCCAGGGTCCACGCATGGGAGATATGTGGTTGAGCAAGTTACTTCCATGGTGAGTATTGTGCCTAGGTTATACTGTTATCTTGTTGGAAAGAGGTGTTTTCTTGTCCTTGGTCTCACTAGATTATGTTTAAAGTAACTTCTAATGGTCTTTCATTTAGGTTCTAATAATGTGCTTTGTGCTGTTATCTCGTTGGCAAGAGACGTTTTCTTGTCTTCTACTTGTCCTTGGTCTCACTAGAATAGAGTATGTTTAAGTAATGCATTTTGCTTGTAAGATAAGTTTTGCTAATCAGGTTATCTTCTGCTTTACTTCACTGTTGGTTTGACCAACAGAAAAAAGGGCCTCCACTTCCTATTCACCGATCACGCTCTGTTCCAGCGTTCAACAAAGATGGTAGTCTAAGGCAAGCAGGTGTTTTCCGGGTGATTCCTACTCCAAACATGACGCCAACAAGAAATATAATGAAACTTAACGGTTAGAGTATTTGTATTTTAGAACCAACAGACATGAAAGTTTGATATTTTCTAGTTCTATCCAAATGAGGTTTATATTGGTGGTAATGTTTCAGACACGGATGTTGATGGTGGAGAAGATGTTCCTGAAGAAGAAGCTGTTTGCAGAATCTGCATGGTCGAATTGGGAGAAGACTCAGATGCCTTCAAGATGGAATGTATGTGTAAAGGTGAATTAGCTCTTGCACATAAAGAATGTACGATCAAATGGTTCACCATTAAAGGAAACCGAACATGTGATGTGTGCAAGCAAGAGGTTCAGAATCTCCCTGTGACCCTTCTTCGCATGCAGAACTCGCTGGGGAATCTTGGAGCTGCTGATACCGAGGCTTCTCACTACAGGCAAGTCAACACCCCTTGAAACAATTCGATTTTATGGATGTTATTGACCGGTACTCTATTCCATACAGTATATGGAAGGATGTTCCAGTACTTGTCATTGTAAGCATGCTTGCATACTTCTGTTTCCTCGAGCAGCTTCTGGTAAGATTTAGTGAATTTATGATTCTCACACTTCTCTGTGCCAAGCTTTGTAACAACATCTTCTTGTCCTAATATCATTAACAGCTTACGAAAATGAAATCCGGCGCCATTGCAATATCTTTACCATTCTCTTGCGTTCTTGGTCTTCTTGCCTCGATGACCACAACAACAATGGGTACAAGTTCCTTTCAGTAAAAAAATTGCTTCCCATCAGTTTATTTGATATTCTGTTCATTGTTGTGTAGTGAAGAAGCAATATATCTGGATGTACGCCACAGTTCAGTTCGCTCTTGTAGTTTTTTTCTCTCACATTTTCTTCTCATTGGTGAGAGTTTTTATTCTCTTAAGAACAGAACATGAGTCTCTGCTTCTTGTTTTATCTCCTAACTTATGATGGTTTACTTGTGCAGGTTCACATGAAGCCGGTTGTGTCCATTCTCTTAGCCACATTGGTTGGGTTTGGGCTCACCATGAGCGGGCAAACGGGTCTAGCCGAATTTTCAAAATGGAGGAGAAGCCAAAGAACAGATGAACCTCCAAGCAGTAGTCAGGCGGATCCACCACCAGTTCAGACAGCAGGTTAGAGCATTTATGGATCATGAAACTTAAGCCAGAGCTCCTGAATGCTGATCACATGTTCCACTAGCGGTCCGTACACGGATCCATCTATTTAGAGACATGAGAACATATTGGTCATGTGGTTAGTAGTGATATACCTGGAAGAGTTTAAAGATTGTTTTTTGGGTTCTCTGTTGTGTGTGGATGTGAGTGTATATCAGCTGGTGTGTTAAGGCTTGTTTTTGGTACTTTCTTGTACAAAAATATAAGTACACAGGAATACACATATATTCATCATGTATGGACATGAACAACATGGAAATAACACAATAATGCAGGAAGAAACAACTTCAATAGTCATGACGCTTCTCTCATAGAAAGATCATAGACATACAGAAAGTAACAAGCAACCTCACACACTGAGTCGGGTAAGAAATGGTAATAGCAGAGGACAAGAGAGAGTAGCGATGGGTCCTTTTGTGTTTCTCATTACTTCAGTACACTGCAGAGGAGAGGACAAGGTTTTAATCCATTAAAGGCTGCTTTTTTAACTGTATCTGGTATGTTTTACAATATGTATCAAAAACTTACTTGTACAAGTATGCAGCGATACCCAGAACAATACACAACAAAACAATATCGATGCAGAAGTTCCGGCTTGACCTCAGCTGCAGTAAAAAGAATGCCTTTTATTATGTTAGGAATCAACGACAGGCCAATGTCGGTGAGAGTTTGAGAAAAAATGTTCCAAGCTCAAAGATCACCTGGTTAACAGTATGTTTAAGTCTAACATTGGTGTTCTTAAGATCTGAGGTTGCTCTGTCCACCTGTGAGCAATCTCAGAGAGTTCAGATTATACAAACAAACTGATGAATTCAAGAAAAGGAAATGAATGGGCGGTGATATTCTACCTTTGAGTCGATTTCATCCATCAGAGGAACTTGCCGATCCAGTTCCTGCATTTATCAGTGTCGCGTTACATGGTTCATCAGCTCAAGTACTACTGAGTAAGGGAAGTATGTTAAGAGCTGCACTATAACAACCTCACCTCGTTCATATCAGACGCCATATTCTTCAAAGCATCTAAACCTTCGGAGATCATGTCCAGACCTTGTTCCTGATATATACTCACGTAGACAAAGTCATTATATACCACTAGAGCTTAAGTTAACAAAAGAGTAGAATGCAAATATCACTTGCCTGCTTTATTTTCCGCATCTCAAACTCCTGTCTGAATTGGCTGGATTCATGTGACTCTTGAAAGTAATCATCATCAAAACGCCCATCTAATATCCACCACAATAGGGGTGACTTAGTGATCTTACTTGAAAATAAGATACAGTTTCCGAGATACAGAACTACAGGAATAAGGAACAATCACCTGAATCAAATTTGATATCAGGACGAGATGTCGTTGAGGGAGTCCAAACACTGGTGCTTTTAGGACCACCCGCTGTTCCATCAGGTATAGCTTCAATCCTGGCGGGAAGCGCAAGTACCAAATCATTTCTCGCTGTAAGCTCTTCGGTTGTAAGGCCCTTAACCTAAACAATACACACATTGTCACCAAGTTTAAACCTTTCAGACATGATTTAGTCAATCTCAGACAATGGACTACCATCCAAATCCACTCACACTTTGATCATATTAATCTCAACCAAGCTAACTAGAAGATGATCCATGAACCAAAGAGTAAAAACACGAGAGAAAGGAAGCTATACCCGCTTGACAGCAAGTCTCTGCAACTTAGGAACTTCCTCAGACAATCTAGCCTTGGTCCGACGGATCTCAGCGTTCATTGCAACAGCAGAAGCCCTGTTCTTCTCCTTCGTAACGATTTCAGCTTTCTGCAAAATCGAAATCACACAGACAACAAAACCCACATTCAAAGACGAAACCTTTTTACTCACGCAGAGCTTTGAATCCACCCGAGAACCGAATCAAACTCACCTCGAGAGCTGTCTCGATTTGAGTCTCAAAAGCGCCATAGAGGCGAGCAAAAGCATCGTCGCCGGAGATATTGGCTTCCCTCTGTTTGTCGACATCGTACTTATCGTACTTCTTACAGATCGAGTCAACTCTAGTGAGAATGTCGATCACTGTCATCTTCTTCCAATTCTCTTACCAGGAGACAAATCTGAAATCTGTAATTCGAAAAGATTTTAGTTTGTGAAGTTTTGAATCTCTTTACTGTTTCTGTCCGAATCTGCTGAAGAAAATATTT
This sequence comes from Moricandia moricandioides, assembly GCA_905132885.1. Lineage (NCBI taxonomy): Eukaryota > Viridiplantae > Streptophyta > Magnoliopsida > Brassicales > Brassicaceae > Moricandia > Moricandia moricandioides. The sequence continues at coordinate 24,833 of CAJHQQ010003090.1, read as the reverse complement.
ACGCATAACCACCCTTACTTTTGTTTTATTTCACGTAGACCCCAACTATTTTATACTTTACCAAACTAAGACCGTATACTTTTTTGTTATTTATTGCGGAATTTCTTTTAGACAAAAGTTTTTAAAGTCTTCGGTCTTCACAAGTGTCTCCTGCGACGACTGGTGCTGATCTCTCGTAGCCATGGCCGATGAATTTTCTGTAAGATCTAATCCACTCTCTGAACTTATCTGTCTACTTGTGTGTTTCCTTTAGTTCTGAGTTCAAATCTCGTTACTTTCGATGATGAATCGCTAGATCTGCATTTGACTCTATCGAGATTCTGCTTTCTTATAGTCTCATGATACTCTCCCATGCGTGGCTCGTTATCTTCTGCGTTGCTTTTGATCTGATGATTAGACTCTGGTCCTCTTGGTTTAATGCATGACGTTCCGGTTCTAAAGATTGAGATTTGCTAGCATTTTGAGTCCATTCACATGATTGTAACGCGTGAAATGATCATATTACATGAAGTTTTAGCTTGGTTTTGTGATATTGTAGAATCAGATCGGTAAAGTTTTGGTCTTTGAAGAGTTTCATGCCTTGTCATATTGATCTTGCCAAGGAATGATCAAGCATCTGTTTTTGTGTTCTGTCTTCCTCTGGCTCGATCTTGTTGTGCTCTTCTTGCATCTGGTCCAAGTTGCTAATAAGAAACGATGAAACAGGGAAAAATCGAAAGCAAAGGGCTCAACCCTGGACTGATCGTCCTTCTTGTGATTGGAGGGTTGCTAGTTGCATTCCTTGTGGGAAACTTCATTCTTTACACATACGCACAGAAGAACTTGCCTCCGAGGAAGAAGAAGCCAGTTTCAAAGAAGAAGATGAAGAAAGAGAAGCTGAAGCAAGGCGTTCAAGTTCCTGGCGAGTAGATTCCTGTTATGTTTACTTGGGATGATCCTTTAGCGGGATTACTCACTTTGCAGGAATAGACACTTTTTTTAGTTTTGTATGTTAAGATATTAGCATGATGCTTCTTGAATTGACAATGAATCCTCAACTCTATAAGCTTTACTGAGGTGGTGACAGTCATTACATGTGTTTGGTTCGTTACAAGAGAACTATAGAATCACAAATTCATAACCATTAGATCCTCTACTAAAAACTTAACAATTTAAATCTCTAGACTAGTGAGGACTATGAAGATTTCTGATGCATTGGGGTTCTTCTGGTGAATATAGAAGATTATTCAACTAGATGATCTCTAGTTTCTCTCCGTAAAACACCGCCTTGGTATGGTTTGATGATACATAGATCATTCTGGTGTTACAAGATGGAGTGTATACATGAATTTACTGTGCAGGTTTAATGATGACAGTTGGGGAATTTACATAAACTGATTATGGAGCCAACATAATGATCCATGAGACTGAGAGATCCTGGTTCATGTCTTGCACGTTCCGTAATGCATGATTCTGTTCGTGTGATCATTGACCAAAAGTGTTATTTTATACTTCACAACATGTCCTGCGGCGAGAGTATCTCACCTTATGGCATTCATACAGGAACACAGCATCTGAAACCGTCAAGCAAAAAAAAAAAAAACTTGTTTTTGCTTGAACTGGGAAACTTCTCCTTCTTCACCAAAGCTTTGCACAAGTAAACTCACTTATTTAAACACTACTATCAAATAACAAGTTCATTACCTTTTTGTAATTCGTTTTCTACATGCTAACACAATAACATCGTCAGGGTGTGAGGTTGCGTCATGGATCATGTCATTGACAATGAAAAGATGTCTAAACTCTAATTTTTTGGTGTTACATGTTGACTTCTTAAAATTAGTTATGAATATACAACATCATATTTTATTTCTAATGATTAAGCAGAAGTTTAGTATATACTTATCAATACAATCTAATATCATTTGACCCAAGAGAAATATAATATCAAACTTGATAGATATATACTAATATGATTTGACCCAAGAGAAATATAATATCAAATAATAATAGAAAAAAGAGCGGCAAGCTGTTAAATAACGAACTTAAGGTGGGGTCCCCAGAGAAGTTGCCAGTTAGTGGGCTCTCACAATAGACACAAACAACAATGGACTCTCTCAGCTTGTATCATTTGACAACGTGATCGGAGTATTCCTTGTCAAGATGACAAACTTGACCGATTCAAATTCTTCTTATTAGCATTTTCATTGCTTTAAAAGTCGCACTTAACCATTAAAAGAACTCTCTGAGGGGTATCTTTGTAGAAAGAAAGATTATATGTTGAATCTATACAAGTTTGATTCATCTTCTTCTCCTGTTTTCTCTCTTAACTGATCAAAAAAAGGTGAAATGGTCAAGAAAGCGAAATGGCTGGAGAACGTAAAGAAGGCTTTTAGTCCAGATGTAAAGGTATCATCAAGTTTGTTATCTTTTAAGCACTCTGAGCTTTCATATACTGATGTTATCTTCATTTGATGGTTTTTTTTTTTTGTTAAATAAGTTGAAACACCAATCGGTTGAGGAGACTGAGATCTCTTACCCTGTGTTGGTAACAAGATCCAGAAGCTCTCCTCCTCAGTTTGAGGTGAGAGTTGATGAGGTCAACTATGAACACAAGAAGAAGAATCTCTGCCCTTCTCCTCCTTGTACAGAAGAGGAAGTTCTTGTGGATTCAACTCCACCTTCTCCTGATTCTGTTCCTCCAACAGCTACACCTTGTAGGTTTGCAGGGAAGTCAAAGGAAGAAGCAGCTGCCATCTTTATCCAGTCTACTTTTAGGGGACATTTAGTATGTACTTTGGTTAGATTCAAAGCTGTTTTGTTTATTTTCTTGCTTTAAGTTACATTTTGAGGATTCTTAACTGATCATTTCTTGTACAATGCAGGCAAGACAAGAAGCGAAAAGGATGAGGAGGTTGGTCAGACATAAGTTATTGATGGATGGATCGGTTGTGAAACGGCAAGCTGCATATGCAAATACCCTTAAATTTATGCAGGCTTTCACTCGTGTACAGTCACAGATCCAGTCTAGGAGAATCAGTATGTCAGAAGAGAATCAGGCTCGCCATAAGCAACTCCTTCATAAGCATGCCAAAGAGCTAGGAGGATCTAAGGTCTCCACCACTCTAGGTTTCAGTTATGCTGCCCACAGTTTTGCTCACTCAGTCACATCTTCTGATGGGATCTTGAGCTTTTTGAAGCTATTTTTATATATTTTCTAATCCTAAGATGTTTGCTCTTTCTTATGTAGAATGGGGGTAATTGCAACATCAGGAATCAGTCCAAGAAACGAGCTGAACCAAAGCATGAGGCGACAATGAGAAGGGAAAGGGCATTGTCTAATGTATCCACACATCAGGTAGTTACTTTCATGTGTACCTGTATTACAAGTTTCAGTATAATCACGTAGAAACTTGCAAGACTTGTATACAAAGCAGTACGTAAATGCCACTTAAAAGTCTCTGAGACATGAAGTTTGATCTTTATAGCATTGGATTCGTGCGGTTTAATGCCTAATGATCATTCATGTATATATGGCTCATATTAGCAGCAAGACTTGAAGAGCAATGTGAAACCTACAATCACTATGTTCATGGATCCTGATAACCTTGCTTGGGGTTGGAGCTGGTCGGAAAGGTGGACGGCTGACCAGCCAGGGGAGAACTCAGAGAAAGAACAAAGCAGCACCGTTAAGCCATCGGTTAAGACCTCCACCAACCGTAACTCCCATGGAGGAGAAACAGCAAAATCTTCACACCCCAAAAAGCTCAGTAGCTCGACTCAAACCAATACCCCATCAACATCAACATCCACCACAAGAAACCCGAGAAAGAACAAGCCAACCCCGCCGTCCATAAGACCCAAGACCACTGATGCAATCGCCAAGAACTCTGAGAAGAACCGTAGGCAGAGCATTGCAAGGTCATCGGTTAGTGATGAAGAAGGGCTGGCTAGCTCAAGGGCTCGACGTGATCACAACTTGGTCCCCACAAAACCAGCCGATGAAATAGCCAAGAGCTCGGAGAAGAACCGTAGGCACAGCAGTGCAAGGTCATCGGTTAGTGATGACGAAGGGCTGGCTAGCTCAACGGCTAGACATCGCAACATGGTTCCCACAAAACCAGCACGAGGCCAGCTCAAGGGCCAGACCTCATCAGGCGTAGCTTCTGCGACCAACGAGGAAAATAATGGTGTCTCAGCACCAGCAAAGAAACGAGCTTCTCCTGCACCCAAACCCAGACGATCCTCAGCCACCCCCAAGGTTGAAAACACCGTTCTAAAGGCAGTGAGAACGTCGTGTGACTAACCGAAGTATTTTTTTTATTTATTTTGCCATTATATATACATTTTTGCGCCAAGTGAGATTTGTATCACTACATGCAAGTAACGCAGTGTTGGTTACAAGTAGTAACCTTTCTAATGTTTTTCAATATCTTCGATAGATTTTGATCTAAACTGTTAAAATTTGTGCTTCATATATATAATAGGTTACATTATCCAATTGGACCAATACTTTTGATAACTTCTGAACCGGGATCAAACCATACCAAAAAGATTTGTAAACTGAATCCAAGTAAAACGGTTCTGTCTTTTCTTGGTATATATATATATATATATATATATATATTTTTTTTGGTATATCTATTATTTCAATTTAAATTTTTAATTAAATTTTTTTCTTTTTTTATTTCTATATTTTTTTGAAAAAAAATATTCTTTTTACCCTTCTGCAAACGCTATCTGCAATCAACTTTTAAATTTTAGAGATTTATAGCGGTTTAAAGCAATTTGAAACGATTTATAGCGTTTTCTATGATTGTTGCAAAACACCAACAACCGTTACCAACCTTAAACACTACGTTTGCGGGTGGTATTGAAAAAACCAGTTACGCCCTAAGAACGTCAAATATCTTTCAAAATTAAAAGAAGGGATTCAAGCTAAATATATTTGATGAAAAAATCGAAATCAAACCGAATTTTATGAAAGGAAGACTTGGACGCAGAGACGCCCAGATGCATACGAATAAGAGTTAAAAATATATTTTGCTTTTTAAATAATTTAGACTATTAAAACTATTTTTTTCTAATTAATTATTTTTGTTATTAGCCACTCTAATTTTGATTTTCAACCAAAATTACATTCTAAATTACTTAATAAATTAACAATCCGTCTTCTCATAGCAAACCGGTTTAAACCAGACCGGATTAGATATCAATCTATATAAATAGTTTCTTAGCATTAGGGTTTGTCTCCACGTAGCGCCTTACGCAGTAGCAACCAACCAGTCTCTCTTCTTACTCACTCGCCGTCGCAAACATGGGGTATGTTTTCCTCTCTCAGATCCTCCGTCTCTCATCTCATCTCTCCGTTTGTGTGATCATGTTTTCATCTTTTCATCGTATGTCTTGTCGGGTCTTGTCTCTACGCTCAATTGAAATGGTGAATCTGGTTGCTAGTGCTTGTCTTTACTGATTTCCAGATAAATGTTAGAACTTGAGTGTGATAATACAATGCTTCATGTCGAGTTTCACTCTCTCTTCTAAGGGTTCCAAAGCTGAGAGTGTTTTGTTTGATAAAGATGCAGACTTTGTCATCGTGACCTCAATGTGTTTGTCTTTTAATCTTTTTTAGTAAGACACGTGGTATGGGAGCTGGGCGCAAGCTGAAAAGGCTACGAATTAACCAGAGGTGGGCAGACAAGCAGTACAAGAAGAGTCACCAAGGCAATGAATGGAAGAAGCCTTTTGCTGGTTCTTCTCACGCTAAAGGAATCGTCCTTGAGAAGATGTAAGGCTTTACACTTCTTTATTGTGAATGCAACTCTATTTCTTCCTTGATTTGATAAGTTTTGTTGCTGTTGTTAATCATGCAGTGGTATTGAGGCCAAGCAGCCTAACTCTGCTATTCGTAAATGTGCTAGAGTTCAGTTGATCAAGAACGGCAAAAAGATTGCTGCTTTCGTTCCTAATGATGGTTGCTTGAACTACATTGAAGAAAATGTCAGTTTTTAGACAACAACTGCTTATAAGTAATCAGTTGTTTCTTGATTAATAATGCTTATAATCTTTTTGCTTATTGATGAATATGTGCAGGATGAGGTGTTGATTGCTGGGTTTGGGCGTAAAGGTCATGCCGTGGGAGATATTCCCGGAGTAAGGTTCAAGGTGGTGAAGGTGTCTGGTGTCTCACTCTTGGCCCTTTTCAAGGAGAAGAAGGAGAAGCCTAGGTCTTAAGCACTACTGTTTTAAGCTTTAATGGATTTTTGATACCCATGTCTCTCTTCTGCTTCAAGAATCTGGAACTTGTACCATGGCTTGAGTTTTGAACTTGTTTTTGTTTCATCTTTGTGGATTCAGTGTTCAAGTATTATCTACTATATTGAAGCTATCATGATCTCTCTTTTTTCCCAGTCTCTATCTTTGCTTAACCAACTGGAACTATGTTCGCAACATGATCAGTAGATTTTGCAAATGTGAAACAACAAATTGACTTAGTAAGGTTGTATCACTGAAAGGGTCTTTTTCACTCAACTATAGTCAATACAATCCTAAACTTAAAGAGAAAAGAGATATCGTCCACACCAGTGACGAGTCTATAACCGAGGTCTTGTTCTGATTAGTGCGTTAGGAGCTGAAGATGAGCCTCCCTACTCTGCAGGAGAATCTTCCTTGCAACTAACAGATTCATCAGAGCAGTTCTTGTTGACATCCGAGCCAGTAATTTTCTCCTTGGTTAGATTGCGGTCTTCAGTAGTCATCTCACCCACAATGTCTGCAGCTTCTTTCTTATCCTCATTTACTACCTGTTCTTCAGAAGAGCCTTTCAAGTCCCTGGCCTCCTCCAACATCGAGTCTTCCACAATGTTAGTACTAGCTGTTTCCTTAACTACATGTTCAAGTTCTCCTGATTGTAGGCTGTCTATGCTTATGGGATTAGCTTTCCCATTCGAGGCTTTAGTAACAGAAGCAGAGTGACGACGGCTTGAAAGCGTTTCATTAGGTGAAAGCTCTCTTTCAGACAATGCTTCAGGTTTACGTCTGTCCCGGAGACTTTTCCCGCTGCCATTGTTCTTACTGCAAGGTACGAGTCCGGTAGGTGTTGAACAATGCATCTGGTTTGCTACTCTCAATATACTTGCCCCAATACCAAAACTTGTTTTAGCTTTCTTTGGTGTAATCTTTTGATCATTCTTGGGAGATATTGGCGATCCTGAATCTTCTGTCTGCAGGGTGGTCTTGATCTTTTTCTCAGACTTGGGAAGTTTAGAATGCACAACCTTGCGTTTCTTTTCACCATCCGGCTTTATAACCGCATTTTCATGTGATCTCTTCCCATTACTTTTGCTTATGCGTTGCTCAGCAATGAACTCTGCCAAAGTTTTCTCCCTTTTCTTTGGAAAAGTAGTGTCCTCATACTCAAAGACTCCATCAAGTTTACAGTGGTCTTGGTCTTCTGTCTTTCTCCTTATAGTATAAACTTGTTTACTCTTTTTCAGTTCGGGACCAGACTCTTTCACTTCAGATAAGCTACTTTCCTTTTCTTTATGAGAAATCTTGGGTGCAGACTCTACTGATCCCTCAAGTGTCTCAAACTCAGGGAGGTCAGTGTAGCCTTTCCAGCGATTAAAAGCCAGTAACCTAGCTCTCTGACTTACAAACTGCAGCTCATCAGAAGCATCATAGCTAGGGGAGCAAGCTAAACACTTCACATAGTCCACAAGATTTGCAGGTTCAAATAAGACTGCACTTGAGACCTTGTCTCCCCCATGTATCCTACTTGAATCATCTCGGATTCCGGGATTGATTACGTTCTGAGTCTTGATCTTCTCATGGACTTCCTCTGAGATACAAGAACAAGCTAAACCAAACTCTATCCTTCTTGACACCTCTTCTAAGGCAAAATCAACCGCATCAAGAAAATCAGGTAAGCTACTCTGCTTTGCCAATTGAGAGAAATGCTGTCGGAAAGGCTTTAGCTTTGATGCATCATTCCAAGCAAAAGAGCAATCTCCGAAATATACTACTAAAAAGCTTCCTTTCTTGAAGTACTTCTTCGCTTTGTCTGTCGCAGCAGAGGCATCAAACACCTGTCCAGGCCACCATGGATGACTCCTTACTTTAGCCCAAACCAAATCTGAGTCAGAGAGCTTCACTTTCAACGTTACAGGAGCATTATCGCTATCCAAAGCACTCTCATTCTTGCTCTCATGTGGCTCTAAACCCATAAAACATTCCATATCATCCAAGTTCACAGCTTCTGTTCCTTGCTTTAGTGATCCATCAGAACCCTTCACATCGCTGACCATGTCAGATTCCTCTTCCTTGTCAACCAGAAGCTCCGTTTGGATCCCACAAGAATCTTTTTCACCATTCACTGAGACTTCCTTCTTCTCACTTTCCTTAGTCTTGACATCTACATCATTTTGGGTTCCTAAGCTCAGATCTAACCCTCCACTTACAGATTCTTTTTCCTTGATCATTCCAAGATCACCAGCTGAAGAAGCTAAGCTTACGATTCCTGGTTCAACAATGGGGTCGGCTGTGAGTTCAGACATTCCGACCTCAACCCTCGAAGCCTTACAGTCATCAAACGCGTCGGACCCCGAGTGAAGATGCTCTTGCTCCGTTGACATAAGCAGTACCAAGACAAAACCCTAGAGAGAAAATTAGTCAGAAATCACTTCACTTCATTTCTCAACAAATCAAATACTAGCATCTACAGTGAATAGAGAGAGCGGTCAACATACCTACGGTGGTGCTGGTGAGACTGCGGTTTTCCGGCGGCGGGATGTGGTTTCTTCGAAGTAAATGAAGACGTCAAACCGAACCAGAAGGAAACGGGTTTCTCGTTTTGTGTCTTTTTTTTTTTTGGTAACTTCTTACATTGTGCGTGATAGTCCACGTGCCCAACAACTAAAGCACTTTGGTTTTGTAATAACTGGGTCTAGAATCAATTGGGCCCATTTATAAAACCCATAACTAGAAGCCTTATTACTTCATTGGACTAAACCTTTGTTTCCTTGGCTGGACCTGACGACAACTTATCATTCACAGGGAGACTAACGAGTTTGAGAATGTTATGAAGTTCCTCAATCTTCGATCTTTCTAATAGAACTGAGAGCAATGATAACAGTTGATGAGGAACTGATCTTAAAGCTAGAACTATTAGGCTTTAGTAATTAATAATTACATGGATATTGGAGTTAATGACACCAAATGGATTACAAGAACAATTCAATAGTTTCGACATTTCAGTTCTAATAATGAAATATGAACCTTCATTATTAGTTCAAGACATAAGAAGCATTCATTTGAGGAACAAAACATATATAAAACTAAGAGCACCATCAACGCTGGTTTTTAAGGTGTGTTTATCCAATAAAAAATTTAAAAAAATTAGTGGAACCCACAAAAAAAATAAGAGTCGCTGCTTGAAACGCCAAAATAGGAAGCGTTGTTCTCTTGGTTTTTCAACTGTTCGCGAGCCCCAATGACACGTAGCGGCTCGCGATTAATTATTAATTTTTTTAAAAAATAAAAAAAATCAAAAAAAAAAAAGAAGAAAATAAGCACCCATTGCGTTAATGGTGCTCTAAGAGTTTGATTGATGAAAGCAGGGTCCAAAAAATGAAAAATGTAACTTGTACAAAGCTTGGACTTAGTATTACGACAACAAAAGACCAAACAGATATGTATAACCAAAAATCTCTCTAAACATAAAAATATTTCAAGCATATGATAGTATTACTGGCTAGCACCAAGCCATTTTGTGAAGTTGTCAAACTCGGTGTAGTCACTGTCGGAGATCATAGTCTGGTACCACGACTTCCCTGCTGATTTGATCGCCAAGGCCTCCTCCTGTAACATTAACATATTCAAAACAAGAGTTACAAAACTCTAACAAAGACAAGACAAACTTGTTGATTCAGACAGACTCGAGACACACGATCATAATAGACCAAAAAGGCAAAGACATCTAGTTACTAGGCCAAAATGAAATGACCCATATGATCAAGTCTCCGAATAAAAAAAACTATACGTTTAAGACAACTCTACATAACCGATCTAAAAACCACAGCAACACATTAACAAAATGAACAATTGAGATTATTACCTTGGTGACTGTCTTCCTCTTCTTGGTGAGCTTCTCCTTCTTAGCCTTAACCCTCTGCGCCTCGGCCAACAAAGACATCCTCTTCGCAGTCTTAGCATACGGATTCAACTTCAACATCACATTCAAATTCTTCAAAGGATTCTTCTTCATCACCGCCCTCTTCACATCCTTCTTAATAGGCTTCACAACACTCTGAACCTCATCAGAGTTAATAATCCTAGCGAGATCAGCATTCACCATCTTAGCCCTAGGAAGCACATACCCTTTCTTCTTCTCCGACCCCTTCTCAAACGATCCATAGATACCCTCAAGCTTCTCAAAAGCAGACTTAGTCCAAATCACAAACCTCCCAAGGTGACCACCAGGTGCAAGCTTCAACAAGTTAAGCCTCTCAACATGACAAAGCCCAACACCAGGAAGGTTCCTAAACGCCTTCACAATCTTACCTCCTTCATTACTGTACACAACAAGAGGACCTTTCCTACAAACGTAACGACGGTTCCTCATCTTACCAACACCAGACCTAATCCCAATACTATCCTTCGCCTTCTCAGCGTCATCGTAAGCTCCGACCTGCTTCAAAACCTTTATCGCCGCCGACGTCTTCTCAACGCCCTCAGCAGAGTCACTCACAACAAGAGGCATCTCGGGAACATTCTCAATCTTATGTCCACGTGCCACCACAAGAGCAGGAACAGCTGTCGCAGCAATAGCCGACACAATCGCGTGTCTCTTCATGTTGACATTAACGGGACGGTGCCACCTCCGATAAACCTTGGTCGGAAAGGACATGCGTCCACCACGACACATGTTACCAAACGCAGCTTGTCCTGCACGGTGAGTTCCACCTCCGGGGACACGAGGGATACGCGAGACGGCGCGTCCGGTTCCCCACGACTCGGCGGAGGTTTGGTGACCGGCTTTTTTGGAGACGGCGTAAGGCTGGCGGCTGTTGTTGGAGATTTGTGCATGGACGAAGTTGACAATGTCGGGACGGACAGGGGCTGTCATGACGTCGGGTAAGACGACGGTTGAGGATTGATCAGTGGTGATGTCACCATCTAGGCCGTGGATGGTGACGAGAGGACGTGCGGTGGCGGTGGCCATTTCTCTCTTCTCTCACTTTGAGACGTTTATGGTTTTCGTGGCTTCAGCTTAATACGTTATTTATAATAGTTTTGTCTAGGGTTAGTGACCAACTAATAAGGCCCAATTAGCCCAACTAATTTACTTTTTGAAAACGCCCCAAAGTCCAAATATTCTAAGGCAAATATTAACCTGAGTCTTTTAACTAACCGTTTTTTAAATAAAAGATATAATAGATGTTTCTTAGCCGAAAAGTGTTAGAAAAAATGTCAAATCAAATCATGAATTAAGAACCCCAGTTAAAAGACTGAGGTTAACCATGCTCTAATATCGCTAATCATCGATTCATATCTCTATTTAGTGATGATGGTCACATGAAAAGTTGTTTAGAGTTAGGGGTTCAAATCTATTGTCTTACATATTATTTATAATTTTATAAGCGCTGATAACTTTTTTTTATGGATTATGATATTTACGGGCAATGTCACGTTCCAAAATCGAAAAACATACGGGATAAGCGAAGTAGGTTTTGGCCGAATTTTCTTATTATTTTCTTGAATATTAAGTTTTTTGTAAAATATGTAAGTATTAAAATATTATAAAAAGTTTGTAGAATACTTAAGAGTGAAGTATATAAAAATGAAATACTTAAGAGCTCATTTATTTTTTAAGAGAGAAAAGATCTGAGCCATTAATTTTTTTTTTAATTTGAACCATCCATCGAAGAAGTGATTTATATTAATAAGGACTGAATTATTCACTTATAATTCATTCATATTTCAATAAGAAAATACTTCCATAAGCTTTAACATTTCTCTAAATACGTCCCAACTTTACCTCTTTAAATGCTGGTTAAATTTGAGGCTGACTTAGCAAATACAAAAGTGTAGAGAAGTGGTAAGACCCTAAGTTCAAATTTGGTCGAAGAATCAGTCTGTGGTAGTCTGCTGCATTTCCTAGTAATTTTGAATGTGATTGAGACTACTAGACTACATTTAAACTATACTTTGCTCTAGCTAGGTTTAGGCACGGAGCGGAAATTCGAAAAAAATTATCGTATTTATAAAATTTTGGCTATCCGAATTTCCAAAGTTCTTTTATATATTTGGAGATTATTCGATCCGATACGTAATTATATTAAAATAATTTAAAATAATATATAACATTAAAATTTATTAACACAAACCTTCATAATATCATAATAATGTAAAAGTAATAATTTCAAACTAACAAATGAACATCTTTAACAGAAATTGTAAAACAAAACAAAAAGAAATTAGTATTCACAAGCTTAAAATAAAAAACTCATATGTTAACATTTAACTCAGCATTAAAAATAAACGAGATATGCAGTAACCCAAAAAAATAATTTGAAAAACAAATTTTTAAATCAAAAAATTAACCAAATAATATCAAAAATATGTATAGATATAATGGTTTGTATATAAATTACATTAGTTATGAATATTATACAGATCGAATCGGATATTCATCTTTTTAAAAATAATATTTGTGTTTTACTTTGTTTTCTACGGATATCACATTTTACTATTTGCTTTGATTGGAAGCTTTAGGGCATGTTTATTGCAGGTCTCTTAGCATGGAGTTCTTAACTTTTCTAAGAGCCGTATCTTAACTTTAACTAAGAAAACTTAAGAACCGTCTCTTAAATAAGAGACCTAAGAGACGTCTCTTAATGGAAAAGTTAAAAAAAAAAACGTGAAATTATAAGTTAAGAACCCCGCCTAAGAGACCGTGGATAAACATGGCCTTATGGATATTTGGATTTTTTGGATCGAATCAAAATAAGTAATGAATTAGATCAAATTTAACAGATAATATGCTCAGTCCTAGCTCTAGCTACTAATTCAAGTAAACTCAGAGTGTTAAATAGCTAGATACCTTGTGTTGTATATTGAGAAGAGTAAGATGAAGAAAACTATATATTGATCAAATAAAAAAAGAAGAAAACTATATTAATTAGTAAGTAATACTATCTCAATTGAAAAGGTATGATAGGCCAAACAAAGAACAAGACTTGAATGATGTTTGTGACATAATAAACTAATATCACATGTTAGAAACTAAACTAATATCACATTGTGTGGTTTCAACTCGAAAATTTATGGATTTCGACCCAAAACTTTGTGATAATTCAAATATATTATATTAAATTATTAATCAATTATAAGCATGCAAGAGTATACTATCCATGTTTCTTCTTCAAATTGTGATAATGGATTTTGCAAACGAACAAAATCTTTCACTTGTGAAGAGTACTGATTTTATTATTTCAAATATTTGATCATTACAATATCAACCAAAATAGGGACACAATATTAATCAACGTAAACCTTTCCTTAACCACACCAAGAACAGTATCAATCCCCTCTTGGCTTTATATATATGTATACAAGAAAGAGAAAACATGTTCTCAGACTCTAAAACATCTCTCGTTTACTGGGTTTGATCGAAAGGGCTTTCACCTTCATAATTCCCACGTGGATTATACTCACACACCACAAGAAACCCACGACCTTCCTCACATTTCACACGTGCGCATCCGACAGCTGTCGTGGTTCGCCACACGACCTGCGTGTAATGACCGCACATCTGTCCCGATGCACACGTGTTTGTTTTCGAGTCGTAGCTTAACCTCTCTTCAAACCATTTCATCACCACTCTCTCCGGCCACCACGTCTTCTTCTCCCGATACCAAAAATATTCTCGCCGTAAGGCCCACCTGAATGTTGCATAGTGCAATCGAGCTTACGTTCTTTGGCCCATTTATCAGCGAACCGGGCCAGGCTTTTGTCCCATCCAAGAGGTGGTACGCCTGAAGACTCACGTGCTAGGTTGTGAGATTTTAGAAACTCACTCGCTTGTTTTGCTTTTCTCGCTCTGTTGTACATGCGTGCAGCTGCATTTGCCATGACGGGGATGGAAGTGCCTGCGGCGGAATGGTGATCGGAGGAGAGGAGGAAGAGAAAGAGAAGACATGATGATGGGTGAGACAACTTCACAGACATGTCTTTGTGTTATTGTTGTGTCTCATTCATGTGTTTCTCTGTTTCTAAGGTTTGTTTTGTTACGTTATTCAGTTATAGATTTGCCATTTTTTTAACAGATTGTTTAATTCTGTTGTTACTAATCGTTTTAAAAATTCTTATATTTGGGTTGATAAAACAACAAAAAACTGCCGCATATTTTTAGATTTTGTCAAGGTATGTAATGAAAATACACTACTAACTTGAATCAGAACTAAGTAGCATGAGTTTCTAGGAAAATATGAAGAAAAATATCTAAAATACCAAAAAAAAATTCAACAGCAGGATTCGAATATGGGCAGGCAAAACCCAACATATGGAATTATTTTCGTCTGTTTACTTAAGAGTTGTAATTAACGTAAGAATTTATATGCTTAAGTTGTTAGTTTAGATAGATTTTGCTGCCTCTGCTTATTCAGTTCCGTTGTAATATCACTTCTGTACAAACCTCCGGTACGATTTTGTCTCTGGAAACATAAATATGTAACGTGTGTTTTGCTTATACATCCATATACCCAAGTTGCTTGTGAGCGGTAACCAAAGCTAGAAGCTTTTATTAGCACATGTAAAGTATAGATCCATTAGAGCATGATTAACCTGGAACTCCACTTGGGGTTCCTATTTTTTTTTTCTGATTTAAAAAAAAAATAAAAACGAACTAATTACGGACCGCCACGTGGCAGTGAGATCCGCAAACAGTGTAAGAAACCCTCTAAAAACAATTCTTATTTAGGAGTTTTAAGAAGCGATTATTGCATTGTTCGCGAGCCCCTTTTAAGAGACCACATTAATCATGCTCTTAGTGGTTTCAAGTGTGTTTTCTTACACATCCACAGAACTTCTGAAAACTACCAGTAGAAGAGGTTGACTAAATAAATCAGTTAGTGTAATGTTCCGACCGCCCACGGCTAATGGACGCCCACACCCGCTCTCTCGGTTTGTGGCCTCATTTTGTTTCAACGGCTAGTGTGTTAATTTTTTTCAAGACCCGAAAGTCTTGTTTACTGACCCTGCAATCACAACATGACATTTCCTCGTGCTTTGGCTTCACTCACACGGTATCGCAAATCAATTTTCGATAAGTCACTCATCCTTCCACTAATCCAGCTCGAGTTCTAAACGGATGTGTGACGAAAAAGATAAATGCATTTTGACGACATAAATAGTCAAATCAATTCTTTTAATTCTTTCCATATATCACAACTCGGGATGTTACACATTGGTGGCTGTGGGAACTCCATTATTGAACTTTTGTTAACCTTTTAATGACATTGTACACAAGAAAGAGCAGGAACTTGTCTCTACTTTGTAATGTCTCATGTAGGGAGTTGATACAATAGGTAAAAAAATATAAGATGTGACAATGTTATGTATAAGACCTTAGTAAGAGAAACTACACTTACATAGATCAAGAACAAAAATAACATGAGTTTCCATTGATAATCAATCAATCATCATCGATCAGATAGCGTAAATTGGATTCACCTCCGATTCAGTCTCCGATGGATTCGCATTATGCCACGAGCCTGTCCCAGTTCTACCAAACTTCTTCTTCTTCTCCTTCTTCCTCACCTTCCTCGTCCTCTTAGACTTCACAACATAATAAGTCATTATACTCAAAATCCCCGTCATCGTCACGGTTCCTATAACCGTAACCACAACCGCTGCGTATCTATTTCTCCGACCAACCACAATGTACGAGGAAGAAATGAACGCCACGCTGGTGCAGACAGAGGCAAGCCACATCAGTTTATTGATTACTTCCACCACACGTCTTTCCGTTTTAGTCTCTCCCCTCACTAACGTGATCTGCACGACAACTACTGCTAACGAAGTGAAGAGCGCAATGGCGTTGAATATAAAGAATATCTTGAATGATGTTGCGTGGACCATGACGGCCACACCGTGGTCGTCGTCGCCTCCTGGAACCGTGAAAATGGCTGCAAATGCCACCGTGGCGAAGAGGACAGCCACGACGGTTACCGAGTTTGTAGCGTTGTTGATTCCAGCTCTGTGGAGTTTCCTTAGCTCCTTGGCGATACCGTCAACGTTTTTGTTTGTTCTTCGGGTTTGTTCAAGCTGCGTGTGGACGTCTTTTTTAATCTCGGTCACGGTTTTACGCAGCTCGTCTCTTGGCTGGTTCAGTTCGTTGGCCTTGAGCGCTCCGCAACGGGATAATATGTCTTTGATCTCTTGTGTTTCCTCTGAGTGAGTGAGTCCTTCAGCTATGTCGTAAGCTGTTTTATGGTCTCGTGTTAAGGCATTCACGTTTGTATCAGGCAGTTGTAACAGCTCATTCACAATCTGCATATCAAAACAAGAATCAAGAATCATGTAAAACAAGAATCAAGAATCAAACCGAACAACAAGTAGAGTGTGAAACAATCAACATTGTTTGTTATTTTACCTCTGCTCTTTTCTTTCGTGTAGCGATATGCAACACGGTGTTTCCGAACTTGTCAGGAAGCATGACGATAGCAGGATCAGCTCTAAGGAGTAATCTCACGACTTGTGAGCTAACTCCTTTCACAGCCATATGTAATGACGTTTGTCCCTTCTTGTCTGTACGTCTTGCTAATTGCGGATCTTTCTCAAGCAAAGTTCTTACAATATCTTCATGACCTTGACGTGCAGCTAAGTGAAGCGCGTTTTTCCCGTTGGATCTTGAAATTTCTAGCAAGCTTGAGTCTTTAGCTAGCAACTCATTAACTACTTCTGAATGTCCTCGCGTAGCAGCTGAAACTAGAGGTGTTGCGTTTGATTGAGCTACTGTTTTACTCAATAGAGGTTCATGCTCAAGCAGTAACTGGACAATAGCTGCAATACAAAAGAAGGTCTTGGTTAGGGAAAAAAAATGCTTCGAAAAGGGTTTTCTGTTAAATTCACGCTTATCATTGCCCTATAAAACGATAAGTTGATTGACCTTATTTTTTTATATATTAGTTAATTATTTCTCCAACTACGATATAACACTTCATTCATTCATCTTAACAAGTTTGGTTAGTGAGACTTACCTCGGTGGCCTTGACTGCAAGCAATGTGCAAAGCGTCGAATCCAGAAAGATTCTTCTGCATCAAAGACTCTTTGGTGGTATAACACAAAAGCTCTTTCACAACATCAATATTCCCTCTCTCTGCAGCTGTAAAAAGTGGTGTCTCTCCTAACTCATTCACCTCGTTTACCACTGCTGTCATTATTTGTGCCACCTTTTACAGTATCCAACACAAGACATAATCAATACAGTTTCATTTTTGAGATTTAATATTGAGGAGCAAGTCACCATCATATCATACCTCATCATCAAAGTCAGCTCCTGAAATGGTACCAGTAATTTGAGAATCAATGTCACTAAGAATCTGCTTAACAGCAGCCAAGTCTCCTCGTTGAGCAGCTAGGTGAAGCTCGGTGTCGTTGTGGCGGCCAGTGACTTGTTTCACATACTTCTTTTTACCCGTTGGATCAAACCGTTTTCCAGAATTGGAAAGTCCTAAGGACTTGCTTGAGTTAGACACCATTAAAGCCTTACCTGAATTGGACAGAACCAGAGTCTTCCTTGGGGTTGGAGTTGGTGACGACAGGTCCGCCACAGTACTCCCTGCCGGACTCACCGGATCAATCGTCAAACCCTTCTCCATATCCGGTTCCAGCTCCTTCTCTGCAAGAGTCAGATTGGTAACACCTTGATTGCTTGTTTATCACGAAAATGACAAATCCATCATATAATTTAAGACCTAACCCTAAAAATGTAGCACGTTTTTTAATTCCTCAACAGATCCTCGCAATGATTTGAGCCAGAATCTATAATGAGGGACGATGAAAATTTGTTTCATGTTTCTTATTCTATTAATGGATATGTACCTTCTTGGATTCTGGATCCCATTTTCAGAGATAGCATAGAGATTTCAAAGCGGGATCATGATATTTCTAGGTTGATAGATAGACCACCGATTCTTATTCTCAGGCTAGAGAAGAAGGTTAAGTCGTAAGAGCCATCATAGTCATTGGCCACCGGTGCCTTCAGAGCCACGGCAAGGGTTTGAGATCTGATTATGGTTTGTTTTGGTACGAGAAGCAGAGAGCTAATCTTTTTTTTTTGTGTAATTTGGGTTGTCTTCTTTCTTCTTCTTTGTTTTTCAGTTAGGGATATTTGCCACATCAGCATCTTACACACACAAAGACAGAACATATGATGTTGTAAACTCATCTATTAGTTAACCCTATTTTAGAATGTTTGCTCTGTAGACCTGTGCTAATTAAATACGGTTTAGGAAATATGTCAGCAATTTTAATTGGTATTTTAGTTTCCGGCCGGTTTGGTATTCACACTTTCTTAACGTTTAATAACAACATTACTATTTCAATTAACTAGCTAAGCAAAAAAAAACAATACTATTTCAGGTTTCTCTAAAAATGAACAACATACTGACAAACATCATGCTAAACGATCTAATAAATTTCCAAAATATTTAAAATAGTTTCTTTACAAAAATGATATTATCGACAACAGCAACAAAATTAGAGTTAGGTTTCAAATTGTTATTATTATTTTTAAATAATCAGTGTATTCCGATCAACGCTTAACTAATCTTTCAAAAGGACAATACCGGTTGAATAATCTTTTGGGGTCCTATTGAATTTAAGATTGAGGATATTTTTTCTCAAATCCTCTGTTATTGTATCAAACATTTATAAATTCTATATAAATTCAAGTTTATTAGATTAATCATTTGTAACAAATATTTTTAATATTTTTAACAAAAATTCAAACACTAAAATTTCTTCAAAACCCCAAAAAACTTGTAACAAATACTTTTAATATTGACTCAAATTTTGGATTTTCTTGAATTTACTCAAATCTTAAAAAAATTTAATTTATTTTTTTTTGAACAAAACCCATTGAATAATCTAATCCCATGTTTTCAAATGAGAGTTAAAATATTATTTTGTGTCATCCGGTCAAGTAGCAACAAGTTTGTCCTCATCAAAATCAAACTCGAGATGTGTTTAGGCCTTACTCCAAATTAGCTTTTTTATCATTAATTAGTAGTACTTGGTTGTTTTAAATTGTTAAGCTAACATCTATGGTGAGTTTCAGTTGCAACAAAGAGTAATTACAAAAAGCAATATTAAAAAAATTATTAAGCAATTACTAGGTATTTTATACAAGATTACTGATTAAACAGCTTATTAGGATCCAATTGTTAACGAAATATTGATATATATATATATATATAAAAGATATTTTAGGTTTTAAGTTTAATTATAAAATTATTTTGATAAATTATCAACATTATATATATAAAACAAATTAGACAAATTTTTGGACTCATATTAATATGATTACTTAATTTAACAAAAAAAATTATTACAACATTTTTATCTAAAGCATGTTTAACCTATGTTCATTTAAAATCTTTTTAAAAATCAACTTTTCAAAGTTATTAAACAAGACTACACAATTATCTAAGTTCATAATAGAACAATACAAAAGTCAAACAATTTTTCATCTTACTCAACCATCTTTTGTTTATATTATTCACATTGGAAATTAAGAAGATCCAAAACAATTCCAAACATATCCTAACACAACACGGCTGGACACTAGTGTTTATTGATGGATAGTTCTCATTCATCTCAAATATTAACTTTTTCACACATTCTCATTACACCAATGAATCATAGACTATAGATTTATACTCATGATGGGGTTATGGCCTGAAAGAAAATTAAGAGAGAAATGTACTATTTTTGTGCCTTTAAACTTTGGATCTAAACCTTGAATCACGAGAGAACGGTGTGATAATCCGAGCACATAGATGAAGAACTTTTTTAAAGTCTAACAATGAGATAGAAGTGAAGAATGGCTAAGGAAATCATTTAGTTAGGTCATTGCAAGAAATGTCATCGTTTGGTTATGAAAGAAAAAAATAAATGGGCTAATAGGCTGTCCATTTACTTTTTTCTTAAACATGTTTGCTAAATGAATTTAATCGACAAACCCGACTAAGCCCCTTTAGCTTGTTTTAATGTAGACATGCTTTTAGACTAATCATGTTTAGGCTCTTCTAGATAAAGTCCTGATTAACACTCCTAGCTAGTAGGGACTATTAGTATCAAAACATCGAGAAGCTAGATGGTAAATAAATTGTGTCGAAGCTCCAACTATAGTTGGTTTCTCTTTTTAATTTGTTAGTTAGTTTTATCTTTTGTAGTATTCTAAATATGGTTTATATGTTCATATATATATATATATATAACGACATAACATTGTTCAGTGGCTTACCATGTCATTTATGGTATACCGTAATTGTAAGTAACATGAAGATAATAAGCACAAAGCAAGGATTAACATAAAAATGATAGAATACTATTACTATTCTATCTTCAAAATATATTTCCCCTTCAAAATCTTCGGCATGACAAAGATCGCATCTTTCGTCGAGAGGCATTACGAGATGTAACAAGACCGAAAGATGTCCGAAACACACAAAACTTCTCCAAATCCCCTTTCCCGTTAAACAACTCCGTTAAGTACTTTGCGACATCTTCAGGAGTATACCGGACATTCCACCCACCTTCCGTTCCCACCATCATAACAGAGTTTGCATGAGCGTTGTAAAAATCACGATAAGCCGGCAACAACTTGCTCACGATGGAGGTTCTCATCTCCTCCATCAGTTTCTGATCAGGTACGACGCACATGCTCTGCGACTCACACGCGCTCTCGAAACATTCACTGAACATTTCGAGTTGCATCTTCGCTTCCTCTGGCGACATCTCCACCGTTTTCGGACACAACGACAAAAGTGAATCCCATGCGAGACGCTCGTAGCTTCTTGAGAACTGTCTGACTTTCTCGAAATGTCTTGTGATCCATTCGTCACCGAGGAGCTGCTTAAGGCTCGTGGAGCGTGCGCGTGAAACCACGTGCTGGAGATTGTTAGCTAAGAAGAGATACTGCATGGAGAAGTCCTTGTACATCTCAGCTTTCCCGTCGATCTTGCAGAGGAGGACGAGAATCATCCACGCGAATCGCACTCTCACCTCAGATACGTTTGATTCAGAAGAGACGTTGAAGTAAGATTTGGGAAGCAATGTTTTAGCGGAAGAAGATGATCCTTTGAGGATGTTCATGAGAGTTGTACTGTACTCGGAGAGGCGAGTGAGGTGATCCATGGCGGATATAGTCATCGGATGCACTCCTCCTCCAGGAACCACCGTCTTAGACGAGTCTTTCCTTATCTCAGACTCGAAGTCCACCAGGTGCGAGAGAATGGACTCACTGAGTCGGTTAAGCGAGTTGAGAGCTTGAGACCGAACCGCGGAGACAGACTGGAACGAGAAGATAGACTCAATCGCCGGTAAATTCTCGGTGATGGCGCAGTACATATCAAGCAACGTAAAAATCCTTTTAGGGTTTGGATTTTTCTTGTCTCTCACGGCAACACTTTCAGGGAACCCTAACAGAACAAGAGCTCCTTCTTTAGATATGTCTCGGAAACATGACTCTCTAAGAAAGACAGAACCCTCAAAGACTTCATCACATAGAGTCTTTTCACCGTCGAAGAGAGTCTTCATCGAGACATTAACCGCATCGATCCAACTCTTCATCTTCATCTCAACAACCTCGCATGGCATCTTCTTCACCTTAGACGAGCTCATCTTCTCCACTCCAAGACGGTGAATCCCTTCGTCTACTATCGATTTTCTAAAGCATTTATACGTACCAGCACACTCTTTCGCGTAACCAGCTGCGATCATGCACTCAGCTATAGACTTCAGCTCCTTCATAGAGTTCTTCGAAACCTCTTCAACCTCAACGATGGAGTCACCAGCAGGACGAGACTCGTTCCGAACGTACTCACCGTAGTAGAGACGGTTTCAGGATCCAAATGCGCACGGTTCATTGAAAGAATCTGGTAAAACTCGCTCTGAAGACGTCTCATAGCGATCTGCATGAGCTTCTGAGCTCTAAGGAGATTCTCAGAGTTTGGATCTCCTCTAATCAAAGAATCCATAGCACTCTGCAAATCCTTGACGCCTTTCACGAACCTC
Source organism: Moricandia moricandioides (assembly GCA_905132885.1). Lineage (NCBI taxonomy): Eukaryota > Viridiplantae > Streptophyta > Magnoliopsida > Brassicales > Brassicaceae > Moricandia > Moricandia moricandioides. The sequence goes on along the minus strand of CAJHQQ010003090.1, from coordinate 2,551 downwards.
TTGGCTTCTTTCTTGCTCTCGCAAAACAGAGAATAGAACTTTGTCGTGGAGACATACTCCGTGTTCCATTTCTCGATGATCTCGGCTGCGTTATCGATGGTTTGGTCTATCTCCGAGGAGTCGAAACCTCTCTTAGGTATAGAGGGAGAAGGTTTCTTTTTGGAGTAAGTAATCTTAGAGAAGAAACTGAAACCTGTCTTGGTTCTCATCTTGATCAAATGTTGTTGTTGTTACGTTAAAGAATGTAACGCTTCGTCTTCTGTGAAGGGAGGTTCCCTTTTTGAAGAAGCAAACACTGAATCTTGATTCAGGGAGGCGTCGTTAGAAGAGATAAGTTGTAGACTTCTTTTTTTAATCTGTTACAGAACGATATGATGAATTATTGCGGGCGTTAATCGTTGTGATTACGAAACTGACAGAGAAATATGAGGAAGGCCTTTGACTCATTTTTCTATTTTCTCGTTTCTGGAACATACTAGAAAATATTTGGGATAGTACATTTAACAAACTAATTTTATTCGACCTTTGTTACAATGTTTTATTTTGTTTTGCTGTAAACCTAGACATAAAATATACTTATATGTTTCTTAATACAGAAACTATATATATATATATATATATATATATATATATATATATATGCAAGAGTACTAAAAAGGCATATGCGTCATGCGTGTGTGTAGCACATTTTATGACACAGTATCTCAACCCTTTACATAAGACTAGAGCTGCGGACACGATGTATATCTGTGATTAGTATATTTCACTATATACCACAACTTCTTCAAATAACATTCTTTGATATTTGATTACATTTTTCCATGTTATATACTATTTTCAAATAAAATTTGATGGAATTCTAGATATTCTTACCAAAATATCCTAGTCTCAAATTTGGCAGTTCATTTGTAGTATTCAGTGTCTCTTTATAAATAAATAGCAACAGACCGCATAGCGCAGTGGATTAGCGCGTTTGACTTCGGATCAAAAGGTCGTGGGTTCGACTCCCACTGTGGTCGTTTATTTTACTTTTCTTTTTCAACTTACGAGCTCCACCTGGTCATCAGTTACCTAGATAGGATATTTAAGAAAAAATAGTTCCATACGTAGTAATATGAGAAAATATTCCTTTTAGTCATGAACATATCCGGTGAGTTACATTCTAAACATGATAAGCATAATCAGAAGTGACAAGATTATACTTCCATAATCATATTACGCTCTTTTGTTTTTAAACATAAAACAACTTTATAACTCTATTATATTATATGCGTTAACTCATATTTGTGTAAGTTGACGTTAACCGATTTTACTATTAACACACATAGAGTTAAACAGTGACCAGTGTTTTTGATGTTGCTATAACAGTATAATTTCAACTGCTTAAGTAGAATAATGGCTGGATTATTAGCAAGGAGTTACGAAAATGCAAAAATATCAATAGGAAGCAAAATCCATGTTGGTGAAACTGTTTGAACAAAAGAGCAGAAAGCGAAGAACAAAACAAGTTTCCATCAAAAACACAAAAGCTGAAACAGAGTTTTTCTAGTAGCTAGAACTTAAACTTTGATAGCGTACTTCCTTATTGGGAAGTACATCTCCTTCTTCTTCTCACGCTCTGTCTTCAACGAGAGCTGCAAAGCAGGGAGAAACAAAAAGCCAAGAAAATTACATAACATGACAAATGATAGATCAAAGACATCACAACAAACTAAGATATAGTGTTTATATGTTATATCACCTGGTGTTTGGTTAGGCGTCTGCGGATAGCACGAGTCTTCTTGGGACGGAGATCAAGAGGGATGAACTTCTTGTTCTTGTATGCTTCTCTGAGAGCAGACTTCTGCTTCTGAGATGTCACTGTCAACACCTGAGCTATCGATTTGCGGACAACCTTGCTGGTTTATTACAAAACACACATAAACAGTTTCAGTTTCAACATTTTCCCATTTGTAACAATCAAGACACACATGCAAATTCTCATTTTCAACAAGAAACGAATAACATTATATGATTCTCATATCCTATATCATCTGAAAAGTTGTTTTTAAGCTATAGTGTGAACGTACATTTTAGAGAGCTTGTTGGGAGCACCACCGGTGACTTTGGCGACACGGAGGAGAGCGAGCTCAGCCTTCAGATCCTGAAGCTGATTCTGCAGATCGCTCTTCGACTTGTCTCTCAGTTCGTGAACCTTAATCCTTGCTACATACACGAATACACCACAATGAATATATAATAATCAGAAGAATACGACTATAAAGGTTCCGAAACCAGATTTAGAGAGGATTCATCTGACATACCCATCGTGATCTTCACTCGTCTTACGCCGCCGCTACTCTTCTTTGGCTCAGCTAATCAGAAACCCTAGTAACGGAGGAACGGGATTTATATATATGAAGCCTCTTTTTTCGTGGGAGAGATTACTTAAAAAAGCCCTAGTCTCATTACTGGGCCGAATAAAGCCCATTTAACTTCCTACCCTCACATCCAAAATATAATACTTAACACACACAAGCCCAACTCTAACATAGATTTTTGCAAACCTCTT
>CAJHQQ010003089.1:0-51179 GCA_905132885.1 Moricandia moricandioides | reverse complement strand
AACACAATGTTGCAAATACTTTTTTGTTTGTTTGAATATAATTCAAAAAACAAGTTGGTTAAGATAATTTTACAACAGCAGTCTAACGAATCATCACTATACATTTTTCACTCCAACAAGTTAAACTCTAACCCAACTCAATATCTATTCTAAGATGAAAAATTCAGAGATATATTTTCATCAAAATTCCACGGGAAATATCCAACTTACTAACGAATTTGGTAGCTCCTGGACCTTAAGTGGCTTGGAAAAATATTCATCGAATTAACTACTTTAGTCTCAACTGCAACGGGGATGATAAAATTTCTCAAACCAAAGGTAAAACACAAGAGACTAGGGCCACATACACTAATCAATTGTTCTTGGGAGGACGAAAGTAAGCATAGGCTGCAAAGAAGGCTTGGCATATGGTAAGTAGAAGAAGAAGCAAAGCAGCACAAGATGATAAGAATGTCCATGGAGTGTTGAAATGTGTGTACTTGAACCCTGCCCAATGTACATGGGACCCTTGTGAAGTGTACTTGTTCACTCTCTCAAATACATTTGACAAATAGCTCTTAGATATGCTGAATGAGATGTCTTTCCCGATGCTCTTGAAGAATAAAGAAACTTGTTCACCCGTCCCAAAATAGTTTTCTATGATCCCTTTCTCCACTAAGAAGGTCGCATCCTCTTCCGTGTTCATCAGGCAACCCATTAAAAGTACATAGCTTGTGATCTCAGTTGAGCATTTCATGTTGAACTGCTCAAAGGCGACGCAGTTGATTAAAACAGTGCTTATAAAATCATCAAAGACTAGTAATGGTATCTCAAGCAAACCCTCGTTGTAACTTATGTCTAATGGTGTGTCTACATTCTTCCTTCGCTTGAATTTTATTCCTCGAAGAAGAAGCTTCTTGGCTGAGACAATCAGAGGAGGAGGAGGAGGTGGTGTTTTTTGGGTTCCAGTACTGTCTTTTGGACAACATATCTTACTTATGTTTTTGAGTGTCTTTGCTCTTGTTGGACAACTGGGAATATCGATGCAGCATTGCCTTTGGGTGGTAGGTGGAGACAGGATGGGTATGAAAGTCTTACGAATGAGATCAAGAAGATGGTGTGCCTGAAGATTCTTATGCTTGTCCCAGTAGGCTTGTGGTTTTCTTATCGAATAGTGGAAGAATGTGAAGGCCATCTCGTTTAAGCTTGTGGATGGAGCTAACTTTGATATCTCTAAAAGTTTATTAAGAAGAAAGAGAGGAACCTGGTTTTCAAGAAGGAGAAGATCGCTTCTAAGAGTTGGCAATATCCATCTCAGCTTGAAGATTGGATCGTTGAGGTTTCTGTATTTGATCTTCTTTGAAACCACAAGGAACAACATAAGAATGAAACAACCATCAAGAATCATCACCTTGGTCAGCTTTTGTTGACTAAGGCCAAGATTCTCGGAATAAGAATCTCTTATGACAGGTTCCATTCTTGAGACTTCATCGACTAAGTGACTTAGGTTGACGCCTTTTTTCATGGTCTTTGACACGAAGAACTCCAAATAAAGTTTCTTGTGCTCCTCGATCATCTTGAGATGTTCATGTTCTTTATCATCCGAGCGGTGATAAGGGCCTATTGAGACGATCTTGGGTGCATAGGCTGTGTCGTTGACTCGCCTAAGAGTGTGAGGGAGTCTGAAGATGCAACAAGAATCATTACCTGCTGATTTCTTCAGAAGAGTTGGTGGGATCACTTTCTCTAAGAGCGAAGTAGCTGCTTCTTCTTCTTCATTCGCTTGGCTTGAAGGATCCATGACTCTCTTGTTAATAATTTTTTTTTTTTTTTTTGGTCTTGTGTTCAATGGTCTAGTTCACCGTGAAACAAAATGTTTAATGATTAATGTAAGACCATAAGTCCATAATATATTCTCAAATTATTGAAATGATTTTTTATTACAATATACTTTTTAAATGTCATGTGTTTTTTTTCGTTTTGGCGTTAACTAGGTGCATGTCTGCGCGCGTTGAGTTCAATACCACAAACTAAAGAGAGTCTTGGTCATTAGCACAAAAATTACGATCAGGAAGACACAAACTAAGCTGAACATTTAGTATAGATGATGCGAATCATGTCAGGGCGGCCGATTATACCCCATAAACATTCATGTTATAATACTCATAAACACTCATGTTATAACTTATAATACTCATAAACACTCATGTTATAACTTATAATACTCATAAACACTCATGTTATAATACTCATAATCACTTTCTCTAAAACCAAATTAATAAACTGCTTCTTCTTGTTGCTTCTCTAAAAGCCTTTCGTTTAAAGTGATACAACTCCATCTCTAAGTAACACAATGTTGCTTAGAGAATGTAATTTTACATTTCACAAACACAATGTTTCAAACAATTTTTTGCTTGAATAAAAATTTACATTTCACTCAAAAAAAAGTTATTTTATACTATTATCTAAAATGTGTTTTTTTATCAAACTACTATCTATATTTTTAACTACCCAAGTAAAGTGGTTCCAGTTTTGTGTTTGAGGAAGAAGCATAGTAAGTAAGAAAGAACATAAACCTGAGGATGTGAAACAACATAATATAGTCTTGTCTTGACCAAGTGATTCATACTTTTGTGTACCTGATTACATGTTTCTCTATGTCATAATTGGTAACAAATTGAATGTCTGTTTAAAGATGAAGAATCAATAGTGTTTAGAATGTCTTTACCAAAGCTTTCATAACAACCGAGGCACTTCACCCTCTGTTCCAAACTACTTCTCAAGAATCCTTCTCTCGCTAAGGACACTGCATCACTCTCTTGTGTATAAGACAAGACATGAAAACTAGGTAGCTACTTAAGTGATCGAATTAAGTCAACTACTAAAGTCTCAAGTGCAACACTATCTAAGTAGACCGATGCAGTTAACTCAATTTTTGTTGTATTATAATATTATCTAAGCTGTTTCAGCTGTTTAACTCAATTTCCTGTTTTATTTTCTTCTAATGAGGAATATAATCTTTAAATTATGAGAATCTTTACCAAAATATGTAAATAATTATATAAAATGTGAAATTTCCAAAACGTGATTTTTTTTATAATCACGCAATATTCCAATTATAATCGAGCGTTACGCTCAACACAAAACCCTAAACCTCTCTCTCTGTATTATAAATTGCCCCACCAAAACCTTTACCTCTCCTTCACTGCAATTTCTTCTTTCAATCTTTCTCTCTCAAATCATCAACAATGGAATTCTGGGGTATGATTCTTCTTTCAATCTAGCTCGTCTTTTAATTACAACCTGTTCATACTTTACTTAGAGCTTGTCTTTTAGTCTACAACATGTAGACTCATGTGTTCATTACTTAGCTGCCTTTATAGCTTCTTTTAATATTTATTTTTTAGTTTTAAGTTTCTTCTTGCGTCTGTTTAGTTAGATGTAGTGATTGATCTGTCGGAACTGACTCATGTTGATTTTATTTTTTTGAATGTGATTAGGAGTTGAAGTTCAAGCAGGGAAGTCTCTTAAAGTAAAGCCTGATTTTGAATCTTTCATCCATGTTTCCCAGGTTTGTTATACATACGTTTACAGTATATATTCAAACAGTTTCATGATTAGTTGTGCAGTTTCTTAATTATTTTTGACTCTATTGTAATAGGCATCTCTTGATAAAGGGAAGAAGGGAGAAACTGCTGTATTGTATGTGACTGTTGATGGGAAGAAACTTGTGATGGGAACACTCTCTCAAGGCAACATTCCTCAGACTAGCTTTGATCTTGTCTTTGAGAAAGAGTTTGAGCTTTCTCACAGTTTGGAGAGTGGAAGTGTTCACTTTGTTGGCTATAAATCCCCCAACATGGACGGAGAGGAGGAGGATTACTCTGATTCAGAAGAGGAGGAGGAGGAAGAAGCGGCTGTTCCTGCAAACTGTCACTGCCAGTGGAAATTCAACTGTCACCACCAATGTTATCAAGGCTGACTCCAAACCAAAGACCAAGCCTGTGGAAGTGAAGTCTGAATCAGACGAGGATGACGATGAGTCTGAGGAGGAGGAGGATGATTCTGAAGAGGATGGATCAGACTCTGAGAAAGGAGTGAGTGATTCTAGCTGTCTATGACTTGTGTTTTTCTACCTATATGTATGAGAGTAGTTTGGTGACAATTCTCTATGGTTGTAGATGGATGATTCAGAGGATGAGGAAGAAGATGATTCTGAGGATGAAGAGACCCCTAAGAAGCCGAATGAATCTGCTTCCAAAACACCTCTTTCAGCAAAGAAAGCAAAACCAGCAGGTGAAAGATCATATACCAATTTGATTCTTGAGAATCATTAGATGCTAGTCGAGAACTACTAATAATCATAATCTTAAAAACTTGTAAACGGATGTACAAATCTTTTACTCTATTGTCTTTGTTACAGAAGAGAAGAAAGGAGGACACACAGCTACACCACATCCAGCTAAAAAGGGTGGGAAGAGTCCTATGAATGCTAACAACCAGAGCCCTAAATGTGGATCCGGTGGTGGCTCTAACAAGAAGTGAGTCTTTTCTTTCTTTGTTTGTGACTGAACCGTGGTGTGATGATTGTTGATGAATGATGTGCAGGCAATTAGGTTCTAACAACAAGGGCATAGGAAAAGGAAAGGGCAGAGCTTAAGTTTGAAGTTGAAGTTTTGAATGAAAGAAACCGGTTTTTGTTTTTATATTTGTTGTCTTGAGATTTTTATCTAAATTGCAATTTTGATAACTATTATGTAATTTCAGTATGAAAATTGCTGGATTGAATATTATTTTTCACCAAAGATCTAACCAAATCTCAACTGAAGCAACATAAAAATTTCCAAACCAGAGTTATAGAAGACCGCATGGAACCGGATCAAGTAAGGAAATTGAGAGCAAGATTAACCGGGGTCTCTTAAGGTAGGGTTCTTAGCTTTTCTAAGAGACGTATCTTAGCTTTTAACTAAAAAAACCTAAGAACCGTCTCTTAAATAAGAACCATAAGAGCCGTCTCTCAGCGGGAAAAATGCAAAAAAAAAAAAAAAAAAATTAAAAAGACAAATTTTACGTTAAGAATCCCACCTTAAGAGACCCGGGTTAATCATGGCCTGAGGAAGCAGTTCGTGTTTCAAGTATAGAGAGATGATATGCAAAGTTGTTTCACTGAGAGTCATGTCCCTTACGGTAGATAACTTGGTGAAGAATGTTCTCACTACACTTCTCTTTGAGGACTCAATCGCAGCCGTGTCAAATAGTTAAGTCCAGGAGCATCAATCACTACCTTAGCAGATAAACTTAGCTTGCGTATCACGAAACATGTAGACACCTGTTTTTGCATTTGCATATGCATATTTATACAGAATTTGGTTTTGTAGTTTGTTTGAATCATATGAGGAATTTACCAGTCCACCAATTGACATCTTTAAACTCACACATAATATTAAAAATAATACAAAATCTCACTTTTAAAGAAAAACAAAAATGAAAACCAAAGAAAAAAAATTGAAATCTCACAATTACTGAGTAACAAATCCCATAGCTAAATATATTTTTTTTTAAAAAGCAGAAAATGATAAATTAAAAGAACCCTTCGAGCCTCTCTGCTCCTTGATAACATTCGCTTCCTTTTCTTTCCTACTCGTTACGGACGTCTCTATCTTCTTTCCCTATCAATTTTCCTTTTGTGATTTCCCATGAAAATTGTCTTTTATTTTTGCGGACTTTCTTGTTTTCTCCTCTCAAACACAACTACTAACTCGGAACATAAGTCCCAATCCAGCCAAGCCCACTGATGAAGAAGGACATGGTCTGAAGAAACAAGTAGATGAAGTAGTTGTTCTTCCCGTGCACATAGTCATAGCATCCACACACGAACAAGAACGCCGCGAATCCAAGCTCCAATGTATTCAATCTGTGACACATTAAATCATAATCATATGATATAGTTTTCTAATAGTAAAAGACGTTTGTATAGAATGTAAACATACCTATCAGGCAACTTGAAGATTCTTGGGAACCTTTTAAGCCCTTTTGTGTTCCCTTTAGCGCTTTGACCGCTTCCTAGCTTAGCTGTCACGACCCATTCGTTAGCTCTACCTGCCTCAAACAGACCAATGAGTGTGGCCTTTGTCCGGTGCAGCGACATCACATTCTCGAATAGAATCCAATAGAACAGCAGATGAATCGACCTTTTGAACAAAAAAAAGATTCAGTGTAAGGAAGGAACTACATAAGCAGAGGAGTTACTTGACATACAAGTAACCTAATCACAGAACCCTACCTGGGAGTGCCTACGGAGTTGAGGATAGTGATGATGGAAGGGATATAAACGGAACCCCAGATAGGAACTTTAACTTCAGGGACAAGAATGGTGAGAGGAAGAACAACGCAGTAGAAACAAAATGTGACCCAATGTGCAATCACTTTCCTCACAAAGAAGAAGCTGTAGATCACATACACTTTCTTCCAGAATCTCACTTTCTGCGCCAGATCAGTAAACAGTCAGATTAAGGGGCTGACAGCGGTTGCAGCTGCGGTTGCGGGCGTTTGCGAATACGGGTAGTAGCGGTTTTATGCGTTATTAAGAGATTTGGACGACTGGTAAAGCAGTTAAAAATTGTTGCGTTTGCGGGATACTTATGACTGGTTAACCACCAAATACATCACTTGTTAAATATAAATGAACAATATTTATATTCTATATAATTATAAAAATACTGAAAATCATATTATTGTAATAAATATAAAAATTATATTTATAAAATTATACTATTAATTTTAATAAAAAATATAGAAATATTTTTCTTTAAAGTTTTATAAAATAAAATTAAAATATAATATATATAAATTAGTATTTCTATTATTTCAATTTAAAATTTAATTGAATATTTTTTATTTATATAGTTTTTTGGAAAAAAAAATAATTTTTTTACCCTCCCGCTACCGTCCGCAACCGCAAACGTTAGCTGGAACCAGCTTTTGAATTTTAGAGGTTTATAGCGGTTTGAAGCGATTTGTAGCATTTTGTATGATTGTTACAAAACGCCAACAACCGCTACCAACCGCAAAAGCTGCATTTGCGGGTGGTAGCGGAAAAACCAGTCACCGCTTAAAGCATGAATTACCATATGTAAAAAATAGTAATTATTTTATTACCTTGTTTCTGACAATCTCCATAACCATTTTCCTAAAGAGATTTGCAGGTCCACAAGACCATCTATGTTGCTGGAAACGGAAGGCTCTAAAAGTACTTGGCAGCTCACTTTTCACCTAAAATTTTAAAATAATTCATATTAATTTTAATATATATCAATTTTTCACAAGTAAGAACAACATATAATTAGTTGTTAAAAATATAATTAGTTCCTAAAAGGGTATATGATTATAACATAACTTGTGAATCAATTGCCATGTGTTTAATGAGAGAAGTATCTTGTGCACCAACTACTTTTTGTACTTTGATTTAAATTATTTTATTTAGATTTATGGAAAAAAATTTAAATGAAAAACCTGAAGGTCACCGAGGTATAGAAATTTCCATCCACGGAGACTTGCTCGGACGGCGAGGTCCATATCTTCCACGGTGGTTCTATCTTTCCACCCGCCTGCTTCATTTATCGCCGCTATCCTCCATATTCCGGCGGTTCCTATAAAATATTTTTGAAAAAGAAATTATTTATGATAAAAAAAAAAAGATTAAGATAAACAAAATAGCACAAAAATATTTAGTGTCCAGAAAATTAAAGACCCGTCTTCATTTGCTTCCAGTACAAGTCATCATAATTTAATGAATGTGTCCTCTTACGCAACTTAATTAAACTAAACACATGATTTAAGAAGCAAGCAATTAAATAATTATTTTTCCCAGCTTGCAAATCTTACTTATCAGACAAGGGATAACTAAGATTATTAATATCTATGAAGAGTATTAAGTGTATAACTACACCTACTTGCGTCACGTTTCAAAGTTCAGTATTAATTAATTTGATTCCTTATACTAATAGTAGTTTTTTGCAACAGCTTTCTAGTAATAATTGGTACACTATCATAACATTTTTAAAAAGGATCTAGGTCCACATACTGTGCTTCAATTGGTCGGACAACATACCAACTCCATTACACTAAACTCGACCAAATCATTACTAGTCAACACTATTTACTTTCAAAACTCCTTAATTTTTTCATTATATAGAAAAATTAAGTGAATCTTTAAGTAGTCATTACATAGATAATTAGTGTTATTCTTACCGTTAAAACCGAAGAAAGCATGTGTTGCTGAACCGACTTCTTGCTCAACAGTGAAATGATAGTCCAAAGACATTTCTTGCATCCTCGTCAACAAGCATTCATCAGCATTTACTGCAAAAGTATATATTAAGATCAATTCATTACTCCTAAAAATCATCCGGTTTACAAATAATAATTGGATAAATAAAAACTCTATTATTATTTATTAAATGATTCAATAAGAGAATTAATGTGGCGCTATCAGGAAGTAACGTCCTTCTCTTTTGTTTTTAGCTTTAATAATCAATCATATTCATATAGCTTTCTCATTATTAAATTCACTAAGTTAGACTTATGTTTAAAAATAAAAAATAAAGACAAAAACAGAAACAAGTGTCGGCAAGAAAAGGCAGGTCCACAGTAAACTCGTTACTCCTACTGTATACTAACACTTTACTAGTATCACTGACAAGAATGGGTTCCACACATGACATTTAAAGAAAGGCAAAGAGCACGTGGAAGGCATCAGAGTCCCGACAATTTCTAAAGACTTTGGCCTCCTACTTGTCCTAAAACCCGACCCGGCTCATTAAACTGAGTCGAACAGATTCGATTTTCACCGACGGATCCGGAGTTTCGGAGCAGATAAAGAAGACTAGCAATATTTTCTACAAGAAAGTCGATTTTAAGCATCTTTGCTAATATCCGTTGACCCTGAGTCGCGCAACTAATCCGACCCGGTATTGACGAGGGTAGCTATAACCCATGCGACACGGTGTACATAACTCTTAACTTATTCTAAGGGCAACGGTTCTTACACGTCTAGTTGTGATTGGCTTTAATGGACTTACTTAAAAACCCATACACTATTCAGCTACTACGCCGACACAGACATAACTAACCCTACTTCTGCAATCAGTCAATACAATAAAACTAATAATAATAATATGTCGAATAAAAGTACAAAAAAGAAGAAAATAGCATTTCGAAAAGCCAAAAAAGTGATAAACAAACAAAAATTATGCAAGAAAAAAAACGAAAGAACATTTTAAAAACTAGTGAAGGACATATACCACCGACACCACTAATGCAGCTACAAAACCAAAACCAAAACCAAAACCACGAGATTTCATTTAATGATCAAAACATCATTAAATGTTTCATAATACATAAACAAAGACACCGGTTCAATAAGTATGTTCACCCTGACACCTTCACACCATTTAATCAAACGTCAATTCTATTCATTTTTTTTCTGTTATAAACTAACTACCAGTCTTATATATCATCAATGAACCAAACTTAAGAAACGTAACGATCAATCTGAACTATCAAATCTGATATTATAGAATATGTTAAGTTGAATAAGTCTTACCGAATCTCCACCGGGCCTGGACTAGGGCAATGTTGGGATTGTGGATGAGAAATGGAATGCTACGGCGAAGAAAGTCCGGTTCAGGCTGAAAGTCAGCGTCGAAGATGACAACATACTCGCAATGTTTGACATAACTGCGTTTGAGACCTTCCTTTAACGCACCAGCCTTGTAACCAACTCTGTTCTCTCTGATTTGATACCTTATATTGATCCCTTTACTTGCCCATCTTTGGCATTCTAGTTCCACCATTTGCTGCACATTTTAAGTATATCATTAAATCACACATTTAATTATTAAAATCTATTAGTATTCCAAATTTAATTACAAAATTTTATTCCTAATATTACATCTTTAATTTAAGGAAGTAAATCTTGTGGTTTTATTTAAGAATTTGGTTTTTATTTAATGCAAAGCTATATTTTCTGAAAATGGACCAAGTAATACCTTAACAGTAGGATCTGTTGAGTCATCCAAGACTTGAATCACGAGACGATCGGACGGCCACGATAGTCCACTTGCCGCTCCTATTGATAGCTTGTAAACCTGAAAGGCAGAAATCACGGGGATTTTTTTCACTTTTAGCCCCTATAATTTAGCTTTATACTACGATTAAGCCCTAAACTATGGATTTAAACAGAAAACCCCCATAAATCACTAGACCATTAAAGATATACTTGTCTCGACTCTCGTCGTTTTGGGATTTGTAACGGCGGAGGAGTATGATGAATACGTGGGGAAAAGTGATTTTGTAAAATCTGAGGCCACTTTTCTTGAAATCTTAAAACTTGGGGTAAAGAATGTAAGAAAATTTTCTTTCAAGAAACAGAGGAAAAAACAGAGCAATGAACAGAGAGAGAAGAAAGCGACCTCTCGTTCGTTGAACATGGGGATTTGGACGAGGACCACCGGAAAATTAGAGCTTCCAAGCTCTTCATCATCGTGAATGGGCTCGAACTTGTAGCGTTTGTCTGGTTTCTTCCAGAAGAGCTTGACGAGGACGATGACGATTCCCATGTAAACCCTCTCACATAACAGCATGAGAGACATGAGCAGACATATGTAAACCGCTAGCTGAAGAAGAGGGACAATGACTGGTGCTTTGACAAGCTCCCAGATCATGCCTAGCTGGCCTGTGATCTCCATCCTCACGCCGTCGAATGTCTCCGGTAACACAAACTTTGGTGAAACACCATCCATTTTCCTTCTCTCTCTTACGGTGAAACAATGGCGGGGTTTTCTCTCTCTAGAATGTTATGGTAATGGGGTTTATGAAGTGAAGGAGAGAGGGAGATGAAGATGGAGGGTTTTTCTCTCTCTATTGTTCTAGAGAGAGAGAAAACTTAAGACGAGAGAGCAGAAGGAAAGATGGTTAAGGGAGAAGAGAGAGAGAAGGGATATACAAAGGAATATAAATGGTGAAATTTTGTTTTCTCTTTATTTAATTTTATTTTATTTTTTCTATTTTGTAAGATATTTTTCCTTTTTAATTTGATTTTTAGATTTTTTTTACAGACAGTAGTAAAGGAAATAAATAAACACATATGACTTTTGGTTTGTGGCTTTTGTGAGGAATTGAGAATCTATCTCAGTTAAAGAAGTTCTCTGGTAAAAGAAACAACAGAGGATTTAGTATTTTTTCAGTTTCTGGGTGTTCTTGTTTTCAGAATCTGTGCCTGCATATGGGTGGAGAAAGTGGAGAGAGATTGATTTCTAATGGATTTAATTTTGTTTTTCCTAATGATTTTTTTTCTTAACAAGGATTACCGGTTTGATGAAGTTTTTAACTTTTTACCATTTATGGGATTTTGGTTTTTGCAGCTTTTTCATTTTGTTTACAAGTTACTTATAGTAAGTCAACTTTTAAAAAACTTTTTAAATAATTTACCTTAGCTCCGTTTTTTTGTTGGTCTTATTCAATTTACAATCTCGAAAAATCATTTTCTCGAATTAAGCAGTATTTTAATGGATATAATTGAGAGATAAACCATAAATGTTAAGATCAGTAATTAACGTGCACACTAAAGGAAAGCTAACATTACAATTTTGTATTAACTCACATTTTGAAAGAATTAGATTTTGAACGGCCCAACGGCGCGAATTTATTTTATTTATGTATATATAGATATTTATTTGACTATTATTAGTGAGTGACGTTAGTCATCTATTTAAATATTTATATAAATATTATAAACATAATAATTTTATAGTTTACATGTTAATATTAATTATTTCATTTATTTCTTATTGTATATTTATCTTATTAGATTTGTATTTGATTATTGAATAAATTAATATATGCATGAAAATTAAAAACTGAAAATTATTTTATATAATTTATACTAAATTCTAATTTAGATTTTAAAATTGAATTACCGTTTTAATTTTTTTTATGTTTATTTAGATAATATATTATATATATAAAAGTTTAATATGTTATTTTTATACATGTATTATATATTATAACATTAATATTTTCTATTTAGGAAAATAAAATAGATTAATTTATCAATATAATATAATTTTATAATATTTACTTCAATATAATAAATTTCTATAATATAATAGATTATGATTATAAAATAGATAAAAATTATATACTTTTTATTTTATATATTAATGTATAATTATATTTCATTACTAATTTAAAGTTAGTGAAATATTTACATAATTTTTTGAATGTTAGGATCTTGTTAAAATACTTTCCAACAAATATTATGATTAAAATAATTATAAAAATATCAAAAAATATTATGATTAAAGTACTTACAAAGATTTTATATTAGCTTTAATGAAATATATTTAGTAAAAAAAGTTTAGTGATGATCTAAAAACTCAAACATAAAATGAGTCATAAATACTATTTTAATAGAATAAAATAATAGGATTAGAAAGAAAAAAAATAAGAAAAAGTAAACTTCTAAACTTGTACCACTAACATCTCTAACTTTTAAACGGCAATTGCAATAAATTGGAGATACTAACAAAATGCAAAGCGTTAAAAATAGGAGTTCAAAAGTGAATTTGTTAGATGATTTTAGGGGTTGGTCATATAGCTGCAAAAAAAAACCCCAATGTGAATGTGATTTATTAAAAAAATACAAAATATATTACGTATCATCTTATTGTTTCATTTTCCAAATAAATCATGATCATATGCTATTTAGTGCAGATACCTATATAATCTAACAAGTATCGTTTTTTCAGATCTTATCAGACCATATTATGTTTAATCGACCGGTGATAAATTACCATGTTTCGATCATTAACACGTGAAATTAAACGAAAGAAACAATTTATAGAAATGTCATTTATTAATAGATGTTAACAGAATCATCCAAACATAGTACATTGTTATTGGATCATTAACTGATACCATATTCTACTGGTTTGATGCGTGGTTAGTGAGACTTAATGCTTAATGGTGTGACGTTTCAGCTTGTACACAAAAATAGAAGCATGCTTATATGTAATGTAAGGTTTAGTAAAAATGTCTTCCATACGTCGTATTAGGAATGCGTGTAGATGACTTTGTCAATGTACTTTTTGTTCTCTCAATTGTCTGAATCCTAAACTCCTCTCGCACTAAAACAAAATGTGTGGTAATTCATGTACTTTATTTTTAAAATGGAGTTTTTTTCAAATTAACAATAGGACATTGCGTTGATTGGAAGGTCTTGCGCTGCCACATATAGGAGTAATTATTGTCACCATATGCATTTTAATCGGACTTGTACTCCACTTTCAGGTGATGCTTTTCAATTGTTTTCACGAGAAGGTTGTGTGTTTAACATTTTATGTTTCTTTCATCTTGAAAAAAATATATAACACGTAAATATTTCAATAAAAATAACTAGAAAGTGGCTCAACAAGGCGACATTCTCGTGTTTGAGGTATGACGAGGGCTAGTTGTTGCTTGATATTGTCAGTTTCTGAGAGATTAGTTACATACTCTTACTTACATCGACAAGTAAGTTATAAATATATACAATAATTAGCAAAAAAAAAACTTCAATTTTAAAGTGTGAAAGAATAGCATGCGTACCTGACCTTTTGACCAACATTTTCAAATTTTAATAATACTCAGGCCTGCATACTACAAAAGTTCCAACGTTTTCATCCATAAACTATGTAACTAGTCTTCCTAATTACTATCTAAACTGGCTATTATAACTGGTCAAAAGCAATTTCCAGATCTTAATTTTTTCGAGTTCAAAAGCTACATTACTAGAAACCTTTAAAACCTAAGTTAAACTTTTTTAGTCCAATTTCTACAATGTTTATTAGTTTTGATCAATAGTATTTTACTTTTGTAAAAATAGTTTTTCCCTTTAATAATTAGCGAAATTGTCTAGGTCAAATGATAAGTGAACATATTTGGGACGAGAACATATTTCATATTCGATTCACATGATACGCAAAACTAATTCACATTATTCATGATACTTACAAGGATATTGGTCAACTACTCATTTGCATATCCAAAAATATATAGTTTATTAGTGGATTGCATTTCTATTTAGAGAGTACTTTGTGTCATTCTATAACTGCAGAATATTTCAAGTTAATAAAAAAACAAGAATAAATTGTTGAAATTTAGTTTTACTTCTTAGAAACCGGGTATCCATAATGTGTCGTCCACGTGATGACTCTCGTTATAAGGACATTCACTCAAAAGTTCCAGACAAGCCTCTATATCAAGCCGAAACTTTGGACTCAACTTTATAAATGAAATTGATACAAAAAAACATATTATTTGCTTCCCGAGGATGAGTTAAATAACTAACTAGATAACTAAAATCATGTGGATCATCACTATTTACTATTCCCTATTCATTAGGGTTTAAAAGTTACTACGTAATAAAGAGTTACCTCAAATAGAAAGTATAGAAAGGTAAAATCGAATATGAATATTACAGATTATTGTTGCTTTCTTTTAAAAAAGTTTGTTTGGTTTGCTTTTTTTCTGTACTTTTTTACGTTGGAAATTGCAAACCTCCCCATTAATTCACGCAGATCCAAAGTCCAAACATGTACCAAATGGATTTTCTTTTGGGTACTAAAGATACTCAATCAAAGGACATCTTTATGTATAGATTATGTTATTTCTTACTTCATAATTAAGGGGTTTTTTTTCTTACTAAAAATGTGATGTCATTAACAAGTTAATAAAGATCTGATTACAAATAGTTTTTTTTTTTAAATTCAAATGATTACAAAGAGTTGCAATCTCGTCTGTTTACAAACTGATCCAATGCTTGTTCAGAAGAAAAAAACTGATCCAATGCAATAGGCCGTAAAAAGATTAAAAAAACTAAGATTTCTTTGACAAATAAACGTAATGACAGACGTATATATAAAGACGCATCCTCATGTTGACGTACAAACTCATGTGGTGCTTAAAGAGTTTCTTCTAAATTTTTTTTACTCAGTTTGAGCTTAAATTTTTATATTTTCTATAGAACATAGATTAATTAATTTAAATTATTTTTATCTTTTTTACTAAAAAATTACTTATATAGTTTGAAAGCGTTTAAGATGTATTTTTCATGTATACAAGAACTGATGTTTTAGCTTTTTTTTAATACAAAATTTGATGTTCTACGTTTAATTAATATATATTGTTTTGAAGTTAAAATATAAATTAAAATAAAAAGTATAAATAGTTGAATTTTATTGAGAACTAAATATAACTATAAATAAATTAAATAAATAAATAAAAAATGTAGTAGACAAAAATGAATATTAAGTTTTCTAATTATATTTGAACAATCTTAAACATCATTTTTTTATATACAGAAGTAGTATCTAGTTACAATGTTTCTCAAATGAAACTGAGCAAGTTTAAAATTTTAATTGTTTTATCCAAATTGTTATATAATATCAGTATTTCGGAAAACGACAAAATATCCGTAGAAATAAAATTTCTCTAGTGGAATAATCAATTTGACTTGTGGCTCTTTTTGCTTTTGGGTTGATTTATCACTATACGTCTTTCCTTTCCTCCTCCATTTAAGGCCTTGATTAAGTGATATATACACTACTTTCTAGATGATTTATCCACGCACTAGTATTATTTATGATTTTGAAATACAATAATATTAATATTATGTCTACCACGTTTCTAATTTACAATGCGGAATAATATTAGAAATATCTCAATCTCTCAACTGTATTAATATGTATAGAATAATATTTATATATACAATAGGTTATATACAACTGTGATCAGGCCACATATAAAACATATTGGATTAGTTGAGTAGTGATTGATGATTATAATGCGAGTCGGACTCAATCACTAGTGAATTTAAGTTTCTAAAGACTATTATTATATAAAACTTATATTATATAAGAGATAAAAACTCTCACATTGTAAATGAAAGTGTCACAGTGATAGTTAAAAAATAATTTAATTAATATATAAAATGATATGGCCAATCCACTTATTGTTAATTGATTTGAAGTTAAAAAAAAACTCTATGATAAACCTTTATTCATCACAAATCGTTAGAGGAAAGCGTGACGTCCAAACTCTTACGCTATAGAAGGAGAGAGTTTAGCAGTGATATGCTCTTAGCATATTGCATCTTATCTATTTGTGTCGGTGTGGGTACATTCATTGATGACATTTTATATATGACTTCCAATCGATCAATTTGTCATTTTTGCTTCGAAAGTTAGAGAGTACGGTGTCACAAAATTCACAGTAAGAAATACCTACAAACAGTTAAAATCAGTACAGATTCTAACAGTAAAAAGTACAAATATGGTAAAGATTCATAATAGTTTAAACAGGAAAATAAGAGCACCACATGTATACAAGTATATAGTTCAAGCCTCACTGGACATTTGCCATGTCGAGTTACAAAAAATAATGTGAACTCCAATCACAAGGAGCTCTCTATAATAACAAAACAACAAAACCAGTTATGATACACTAGGCTAGGCAGGCAACCTCTGCACATTCTCCATAACTGTGACAACTGTCCATCATCTCTTGAAAAGAGCAAACCCCCATATCTTCAATGGCTCCCTTTGCATTGTAGAATGCGACAAGTTTCATTGTATGATAGGCATCAGACTTGATAACAAGTTTTGTACAGTTTCAGGTAAATAACATCTTGAGTTCCTCTATTCGTGCACTTCGTACTTCTTGATCGGTTAAAGCCCCTGAGATCATTCTCTGTTTCCTCGCCTGAACCGCCTCCATTCTCTCCTCAACGGTTCCCTACGTTTCACAAAATGCAGCACAAACATTTCCCACAAGTTTCTCACAATCAACATTTCCTGATTTTGGAGATAGCGAGGATCCAAATGGCTGAGAAAGAAGAAGGTACCTACCTTAATGATGAATCTTCTGATTTTGACTTCCTTAGTCTGTCCTATACGATGGATACGCATAACAGCTTGTTCCTCTACTGCTGGGTTCCACCATGGATCCTATACGAGCCATACAATTTGGTTTTCTTTCAACTGAATCTGCTTCAAAACCTATGTTGTATAGTGCAGTACTCTTTGACAAACATTTTCGAAACCCAACGTGGCATGGACTGCATTAGCTATTTACATGGTCTACATCCTATACGAACCTACTTGATCTTTAAGGGACATTAATGGCATACCATGACAAAAGCATTGGACGCAGCTGTTAGATTTATTCCGACACCACCAGCTTTTAGAGACATCAACATTACCTATACAACAGTTTAAAGAAGCGATATGTCAACTTCATTTTAGAAACTAGAAAATATAAATTTTGAATACTTCACCAAATGTAATGCGACTACACCAACCCGGATACTGCCATCTTCAGAAAACTCTTTAAGGACTTTCTCTCGTTGCTGCTGATTAAGTGTGCCATCCAGACGGACAAATGAAATGTTGTTCCTGGAAACGAAAAAAAAAATGACTTTTTCTCTTTCTCAAAACTGCCATAGCAAGCCAAGTAAATGTTATACCGAGAGAGGGGAATTTGGAGAAGATCAAGAAAAGCAGTCCATTGGCTAAAGATAATGCTCTTAGAGCCTGAAGAACGAAAACTTTCAAGCTCTTGCAGAAGAGCAGTGATTTTGGATGATTCTACCCAATTCTTTTCCACGTCCACCTGGAATCTACTTTCAGTTGGTGCTGTGATGAGTTCTTGCTTGCTTACAGTTTTCCTGCGAAACGAAGATTTCATCATTACTGGGCCATATTTGACGAAAGCAACAGCAAGGACATCCAATGAAAACAAGTAGTAGCAGGAAGAAGAACTTCAAAATACCTACACACAGGACATAACCCAGAAGAAGAATTCCGCCAACTTGCCAAGAGACACTCACGACATAATCTATGAGCACATGGTGTTAACACGGCATCCTCAAACGCTTCAAGGCATATTGGACACTCTCCTTGCTCTCCTTTGCTCAGTTCCTCTACCACCTCCTGAACAAAAGCCACTGAGGGTACATCTTTTCCTTCCTTCTCTAGACCACCAGAAGACTTTCCACCAAGAAAACGTTTAGCGAGCTTATTCAGATCAGAGTATTCCGCTGTATCCCCTCGACTGAATGCATGAAAAAACAAGGGACAGTTATAACAAAACATGACAACTGCGTCAACAAAATGTCCATTTAAAACAAGCGCTACGGTTGCATGTTTCCTACAGAAAAATTGCCCATATTGTCTTACATATTCTATTGGAAACAAATTATTGAGCAGATTAAATGGGAAATTTGTAATAGATATGGAAACCCTGGATGTTAAAGTTAGCACTGTGTATCTACTTAAGACCATACACGCACACACCTCATTACTAGAAATGGGTGATCGCAACACTGTCGAAGACGCAAAAGCAGTTCCAGGATCGAGGCATAATTATGAAGTACTTTCCCTTGTTCAACAAATTGATCAAATTTCACCTGAAAAGACCCGTCAGCATCTTCAGTGCAGGCATCTTCAACGAAAATAAAGAATTAATGAGAACAAATAATACCTTGGATCTTTTAAACAGCGCATCGTAGAAATCCCTCTCAGACTCAGAGAGCTCACAGTAAATGACCCGTGCATCGGCAGTGGGTAGAACAAGAATCGGCCTAAAATAAAGAACCCACTTGAGATTAACTTTTAAAAGCATCAAGAAGTTATAAGGATGACTGATTTTCTATTTGTAGTATTCCCACCTTCCTTCTCGATCTGTGCTAGACTTGGTTCTCCTAAGCATGATAGGTTTTAAGATAGACTGCACTAGCTTCAGCCCTCTCTCATCTCCTTCTTCAAACGGCTTTTGGACAAGTTTATTCCACCTATAAATATGTCCAAACTAACAAGCTTCAATCATTTCAAACCAAAAGTGATGTGTTTCCAACCAAAGATAGATAAGAACCCTTACCATGCCCAAGTTCCCCATGGTTCGATCCTCAAAAATCGCAGAAGGCTATATAAATCCTCCAAAGTGTTCTATAAAGAAAATAACATGATAAGTGATCACAAAGTCCAAAATATTATGACCAAATCATTATCATCCATTTAAATAAGCCAAAGATATCATGCTAGCAGAAATATGCATACAATACTGCAATTCATATTACATACATCTTCAAAAACAAGTTTGTGATACAGAGTCCAGACTTTTATACAAGAAGACATGCACAAGAAGTTCGTATTCTTCTAGCAGAGATTTAGACCATTCGAAACTACTAAAATGATGTTTAGAAAGAATGGCAGTGCCCTAAGAAAGTTAGGCCTATAGGACTGTAAAGAACATAATTTTCTTTCTACACCTCGACAAAAAGATCAATCACCTGAATAGGAGTACCCGTAAGACACCAACGTCGATCAGAAACCAAAGCTGCTGCAGCCAAGGATACTTGGCTTTTTGAGTTTTTGATGGTATGTGCCTCGTCAAGAACAATCCTAAACCATCGAACTGCATAAAGTCCTTCACTTTTGGCTGAATTCTAAGAAGATGAAGAAACAACAAAGAAGTCAAGAATACGTTCTTGCGATGCGTTTGTAAACTATGTCCATGGGATATTACATGACCCAGAAAAAGAGTTTTAAATGAAAGCTACCTCTGCAAAAAATTCGGATGTTAAAACCCCATATGTGGTGATGACAACATCACTCTGGGATAGAAGTTTTACATCCTTTGGCCTCGAGGGGCCGTAATGAAGATATACAGATAGGGACCCAGGCTTAGCATGCATTTCAATCTCTGACTGATCATAAAGCAGGAGCAAGAAAAGTCAGATAGTACAAGGAAAGATTAAAAAGACAACAATTTTGACAGACAACCAAACTAATGTGTGCACATGCATCGAGAATGAAAAGAATTATTAGCATCCAACGTAGATAATACCTTCCACTGGCCTAAAAGGGTCATCGGGCATACAATTAGGTTACCACCATTTTCAAGGGCACTTTTCTGTTCCATAAGCTTCTTATCAAAACCTGGAAATTTAGTTTCCTTCACTGAAGGACTAGTTAACTCATCTAAAGAACTGCTGATCACTTTGTCTCCTTCATTAATGGGGCATAGAAACCCGGTTGATGCAGCTTTCCATGAATGGGCAAGCATAAGGGATATGGTCATTACAGTCTTCCCGAGACCCATTGCGTCTGCTAGAATCTGCAAAAGTGTCATGACATTATCTTATAACAAAACAGCTATATAACATAGTGACTAAATCCAGATGATAAATCCAACAATTGTTTGGGCCATACTCCTCCTCTTGCCATTTGAAGTGTACTAGGAAAGTGTATTGTAGCATCACCAGTGAAAGAATTCAGGTAGATAATAAGTTCCCTCCTATTGACATAAAACAGGCGGTAAATATCCCATTTGACTCTCCCTAAAGTTGGCACAAAATAGAAACAAGGCTTACTTGTCTGCTAAACAGTATGCTTCCCAACATGGGTGAAGCATTGTTGCTGCCTCGTCAGTGCAATTTCCTTTCTCCAGTTGGGTCATCCAGTGAAGTGCCTGCTTTTGATATGCACGAAGCTCACACAGAAGTTTATGTGGAGTTTCCATTTCCTGTTGCAAAAGTTCTCACGTGTTTTGCCAAATGAGTTTCTAAGTGTCGAATATAAGTATACAAACAGTCTCGGAAATGATAATACCTGTAAACCAGAACTGTCCCCAACACCAACAATGTTATCAAGATCACCATCGCTGATACAATGCTCATTTTCATCTCCGTCTGCATCTTGATTAAGATTCTTGACCTTGTTTAATTGATGCAACGAAGTCGAAACGGGATCCTATTTCCAAATGAGCAAACAGAAAATAACAAACTTGACAATGAACACGCCGAAATTTAAGAAGCTGATATGATAAGCAACGTTTACCTTGGAACTCAAAGGTCGCTTCCGAGTGGACAAATCCTCAGGAGTAAATTCTGCCTAGATATGATGAAAAAAGAAAGAAACATTCTCAGACATATAAAATTAGTGAATATAAATAATTCTTTGCTGTCTCAAAGTAACAGTCTTAACAAAATACGGAAGTAAAATGCAATCTATCATTCAGAAAATCTTAAGAGTTACATGCAAGGACAATCCATTACCTTCTTAAAGGGAGTCAAGCCAAGTAACCGCAAGAGGTTTGGGAGAGGATGAAATATTGATTCATCTGCCGTATTACTGGCTACCTTAAGTGAAGTCGCACTATGCTTTTGAAACATAGAACTATTAATGTATACACTGTATCAAAACACAAACACACCACTTCAAAAAACTAAACCACCTATCTATCCCTTAATAACCAATCCAAACGCAATAGTTTGTATGTATATATACCTTACTGAAAGAAGAATTGTATCCATAATGCCTAATGCTTCAGGCGCGGACTTGCATCTCCCTTCTATCCTAATCTTCTTGTCTCTCACAAGCGGTAGAAGACACCGAGCCCACTCATTTGGTATTCTACCAATCTGCCACAAGAACCACTCATAAATACAAAAACTTAACAAATTAAAAAGTGTGAAAAGGACATGACTTTGAACACACCTCTCCTGAATCCTTTGTAGAGAACCTGACGATATCAGAAGAAGTACGAGAAGAACCTGGCCTACCCCTTCCAAAGCGCTTCGTAGTCTCAGTGTTCGATGCTTTACTACTCGGAAACGTGAACACCAACTCATCACCAGCCTTCAATCTCCTTCCTTTACATGTCGACAATCCAGACAACTCGGAACAGCCCACGAACCACCACCACTCATCCCCTGAAACACTCTCATCTTCCTCCTCCACTCCATGACTCGCTCCCTCACTAAAAGGACAGCCCTTTATGCCTTCCTCGACTCTATTCCCTCCATTAACGCCGCTCGGGGTAGGATTAGAAGCGGCGGCGGCGGCGGGTATATCGTTAGGTTTGCTGAAACTGGGAGTGTCGAAGATTATATTGATGGCTGCCGTTGGATCGAGATTCGCCATGTGCAGAGCTCTGATTATGTCCATGTCCGAGTAATCGGAGCCCACGACTGATCGGACGATGGAGAGTAGATCGTCTGAAACTTTCCCCATTTCGAAAACCCTAGAATTCAATTTTTTTTTTCTGGGAAATTTTGAAATTAGAGAAATTGACTGACGGGTTGTTGCTAAATACGGCGGAGCAAGATACCCATTAGAGAAAGGAGGTAGATTGGCGACGGCGGCAGACGAAATCAACCGGACCCCAGAAAGGCGCGTAAAGTAGCGATAGCGATGGGTCTCTTTAATTTCCCGCCATTATATTTTATTTTTTTATTTTAAAGTGATGAAAAAAGGAAAATATGGAAACGACGTGGGGTTAAGGTATCCAACGGGTCTGGATCCGGGTAACCTTATACCGGCGACGTGTCTTTCCGCCAATATATTATTTTTACTTTAAAGTGGTAAAAATAAAAAAGGAAAACACAAACGACGACGTTTAAAAGTATCCGACGGTTCTCAATCCGGGTAACCCGATTACCGAGTTGAACTCGTTTCACAATAGGCCACAAAAGCTGCTATTAACTCAGAAAGTGAGAAAGTGCAGTTGAGCCCATTCGTCTCTCTCTCTCGACACGATTGAAAGCTCATCTCTTTCTCCTTTTGGGTTACTTAAAGCTCTCTAAGTGCATCGTTAAATGGAAGTTATCAGACTCTAACAAGCTTTTAAAGTTTTCTCCTTTCATATCCATTTGAAAGCTCAAAAGTGAAATCAAAATCTCAGATTTATCACTGAATCATGATTCTGATATCCTTTTTCTCCAGGTTCGATTTGCAGGAGTTTCATGGATCTTAGATTTTGATGTGATTATCAAAGAGCTTGCTTTGAAAGGGATTGAGGTTAGTTTAGATCTGGGGATAGATGGAAGGGAAGGTAGCTAGACCTAGAGGTAGACCAAGGAAACGCACAAGGCCAGAGGATCAGAATGGTGCTTCTAACCGAGGAAAAAGGATTGCTTTGGAGATGAAACCGGCAGTGCCAAGATCGTTACTTGGTTGTTATGTGTTGAAAGATTTTGATGAGAGCAGAGTTTCTCTTGGGAAGGTAGTTTCGTATAGTTCAGGGTTGTACAGAGTTGAGTACGAGGATGGTGGCTTTGAGGATTTGAAAAGCTGTTATCTTCGTCAGCTGCTTATCGAGGATAGTTACTTTGATGATGAGTTACGTTGTAGAAGAGATAAACTAGATGAGTATATACTGAAGGAGGATGAAAAGAAGAAGCTGCAAAATCAAGTAAATGGAGCTGAGGTGCCTACATGTACTAGCTCAGGTTCTGTGGCAGAATTGGAAGGTGAGTGTGAAGATGGGAGAGGTCCAGATTTTGAAACTATGTCTCCTCTTCTTCCAGTTCCGCCGCTGGATTTGCCTTGTTCATCAGAGACAATTGGTATCCCTGAGGAGGGTATAATGCATCTTTTATCTGTATACGGGTTCTTAAGATCATTCAGTGTTCAGTTATATATCTACCCGTTTGGATTGGATGAGTTTGTGGGAGCGTTGAATTTCTTAGGGCCAAATTCTTTGCTGGATTCCATTCATGTTGCCTTGATGAAGGCACTCAAGGGTCATCTTGAGAGACTGTCCTCAGAAGAGTCTGTAGTGGCTTCAAACTGCTTGAGGTCAGCGCATACAACTCTTGTTGTTTAGTGTTTGATAACGTATTTTCTTGATTTTATAACTCTCCGTGTTGCTTTCCAGTGGTGTTCAAGTGCATTAAACCGCAGATTTAGTTTGATGAGTATCTGAACTTCATAGAAGCATACAGACATTATTTTCCAAGCTCATGAATTGTGTTTTTCTTCTTTTTTTTCCTTATGTGTGGCATGCATGCAATAAACCTTTTATAGCAAATGAGAGAAAAAGTCTTGTAGCTGTAGAGGGGCTGCAACTAAGGCTCTTATTTATAGTTTAGGTGGAGCTTTTAGGATCTCTTAGTGGATAACAATTCAGAGATTTTGTTGCATTGCCATCTGCAGGTGCATTGATTGGAGCTTGCTCGATGCGCTAACTTGGCCTGTTTATTTGGTTCAGTACTTTTCTGCCATGGGACATGCACGTGGGCCTCAGTGGAGTGTTTTCTATGAATTTGCCGTGAAGAAAGAGTATTATTCCTTACCTGTTGTGATGAAGTTGAAGATCCTGCAAATTTTGTGTGATGACGTTTTTGATGTAGCAGATTTAAGAGCTGAAATCGATACTCGAGAAGAATCTGAAGTTGGATATGATCCAGATGGAGTTGATCTTCCTGAAAATGTACCTAGACGAGTCCACCCTAGATTTTCTAAAACTTCAGCTTGCAAGGAGAAAGAGCTTAGTGAATATGTTCCAGTGAACCTTGGGAACGAGTCAAAAAGTTTGATTTCAAGATGTACTAATGGTGGTCCTAATCCTGATGGAGTTAGCTCAGATCTGGATGGAAACATTGATGAATGTAGGCTCTGCGGCATGGATGGAACGTTGCTGTGCTGTGATGGATGCCCTTTAGCATATCACTCAAGATGCATTGGCGTGCTCAAAATGTATATACCTGACGGGCCGTGGTATTGTCCAGAATGCACTATTAACAAAATGGGGCCAACGATTGCTTATAAAATGTCATTAAGGGGAGCAGTGTATTTTGGAGTGGATCCACATGGGCGGCTCTTCTTGGGTACATGCAACCACTTACTTGTGTATGTTTTGTTGCCTTTTTCAGATACTTTTCTTTCACATTTATGGAAATAGAGTTGATCTTTCAGTTCTATATCTCCATACTTTACTTTAAGTATCAGCAACTATTCACTCATCATTCAAGAACTTGTCTAAGAATTTTTCTAAGTGGAAAACGCATATTGCAGGCTTAAAATTTCTTTATATATGAACTTGTTGTGGACGCTGATGAATATTTCCTTTATATCGCAGGCTTAAAATTTCTATAGATGCGGATGCAGATATCAAATACTACAGTGTCACTGACATTCCAAAAGTTGTAATGGTCCTCTTGTCTGCAACGAACCATAGACTGGAATATCTGTATATATGCAAAGCGATCTCAGAATACTGGGATCTTCCCGGAGGTGTGATATCTCATTTAAGAGCAGTGGAGACTGATTTAGCTCACATGCAAAAAGCAGGGGATGAAGAGGTGTCAGACCTGAGTAAGCCCGATAATGCAAGTTGTTCCAGTAGAAATAATATTCAATGCGCATCTGCTTCAGGCTATGTTGGCGGTCCTAGTTTGGGTAGATCACATGGAACGCATGGGAAGAATTTGCTTGCTGGCATTATACACAAGGGCTTATCCTTTAAACCTCACGCATACATTAATCACTACACAAATGGAGAATTAGCTGCATCAGCTGCTACTACTTTGGCTGTTCTATTGTCAGAAGAAACCCATGAACCTGATCAACACAAGTTTAGTAATGCAAAAAAAGCTGGTTCAAGTAACATTTTGCTACAGGTGAAAGCATTTTCCTTAGTAGCCTCGAGTTTCTTCTGGCCAAGTCCTGATAAGAAGGAAATCACCAGGGAAAGGTGTGGGTGGTGTCATTCTTGCAAACTCACATCAGCAAGTAGGAGAGGATGCATATTAAATGCTGCTGTAACAGGGGCCACCAAAAGTGCTGTGAAAATCTTTAGTGGTCTTTTTCCTCTAAAGAACGGGGAGGGTGTGCTTTCTAGTATTGCAGCATATATCCTATACCTCGAGGAAAGCTTACGTGGTCTCATTGCGGGGCCATTTCTCAGTGAGAGGCTTAGGAAACAGTGGTGTAAGAAGATAGAGGAGGCCTCAACATGCAGAGCGATGAAAGCCCTTCTGCTTGAAGTAAGTGGTCTTTTTACTGGAACATTTCTGTTCTTATCCACTTTTTGCTATTAAAAGTAATGTGCATTTTCATATCATTTTCGCTGTTTAGATTTGACATTGTCAAAGATATAGTGATATATTAACAGTCTATGGTTTGTTGTTATCTTTATTGTGTTTCATCTGCATGATACGGTTCGTAATGCTTGTTTGCAGCTTGAGGAAAGTATTTGCAGTATTGCTCTGTCAAGCGATTGGCTTAAGCTAATGGATGATTGGTTGATAGAACATTCTATATTCCAAAGCGCTCGAGTTACTGTTGGGGCCACACAGAAACGTGGACCTGGAAAGAGGAGGCAGAGGAACCAGGCTGAAGTTACAGTCGAAGGTTCTAATGATGATAGCTTCACTTGGTGGCGAGGAGGGAAATTATCAAAAGTTATACTCCTGAAGGCAGTCTTGTTGAAGCCAACGATAAGGAAAGCAGCTTGGCAAGGTAACCTTGTTTGTCTGAGCTTTTCGTGGTTTTACAATTCTCACGTAAACATAGGGTGTTTTGTTATAGTCTTACCTTTTTGATACTTCTACCAGGGATATCCCATTTTATTTCAGTCTTGGGATGATGCTAAGTTGTTTGTTCGTTCACTAGGTGGTGTAAAAAAGCTTCCTGGATTTAATTATGGTGATGGTTCTTACCTTCCTAAAAGAAGCAGGCGGTCTATTTGGAAAGCTGCAGTTGAAAGTAGCAAAAACATTTCCCAGCTTGCTCTTCAGGTGTGTCTTCTATCATCAATGGTTTTTCAAATGATTTTGTTTCCATGTTTATTTGCTGTTCCCCTGAAATTCAACTGAATCTCGGCCAGGTTAGATACCTTGACATGAATATAAGATGGAGTGAACTTGTACGCCCTGAGCAAAACGTGCAAGATGTTAAAGGTCCAGAGACAGATGCCAGTGTTTTTAGGAACGCTAGTATATGTGACAAAAAGATTATAGATAGCAAGGTTAGATATGGAGTTGCCTTTGGAAATCAAAAGCACTTTCCGTCTCGTGTCATGAAGAATGTAATCGAAGTCGAGAAAACTGAAGATGGAAACGAAAAGTTCTGGTTTGCTGAAGAACGCATTCCCTTATATTTGACCAAAGAATATGAAGAGAGATTGCATGGGTTTCATGTGCCTTATATCAAGAAGCCATCAGAAAGATTATCAAAGCTACAGAGAAAGCAGCTGAAAGCTTCTCGAGCAAACATATTTTCTTATCTAGCCTCTAGGAGGGACAACACGGAGAAGTGCTCTTGTGCGTCATGCCGTCTTGATGTTTTATTGAGGTATTTCCTTTAGCGTTCTTCACCTTTCAAGATATATTAAAAAAGAGACTTGTTTACATCATTGACTTTTGTTCTCGTTCCCTACATGTCTACAGGGATGCAACAACATGCAGTTCTTGCCAAGGTAAATTACTCATGCAGAGGCCACTAATAGATGATGAATTGGTTGTGATCTAAGTGTGGAATCTTTTTTTGCCTCTCAGGTTTCTGTCACAAGGATTGTACTACTCTGAGTACACAACACATAGCTGGAAAGATTGAAACTCTGATAACCTGCAAACGGTGCTACCTTGCAAGAGCTCGTTCACTAGTCAATATCAATCACAGACATCCAACAACACCCACTGTCCTGATCAATGGACAACAACAAAGCGCAGTAACTCCAGTTATTAAGACACAGATTAAGCCTCTTATTCAACAGTTACCATCTTCCAACACACGCGACCAAGCTTCAGGAGTTAATCAAATTACTCCTGATTCTAAAATGGTACCCGAGAATAAACACAAGACATTGTCCTGGGGAGTCATATGGAGGAAGAAGAACTCGGAAGACACAGGTGTTAGCTTCAGACGTCAAAATGTTGTTTTGGCTGCACAATCTGATCAGCCGAATCCTGGACCAGTTTGTTGGATATGCAAACTGCCGTATAATCCTGGTCAAACATATATTCACTGTACAAGTTGTGACAGTAAGAACAGTTCTGAATTTTATACTTAACTATTTTGATTCTTATAAATCTAAATCTTAGCATCTGTATGCAGAGTGGTACCACATTGATGCCATTAAGCTGGAGGAGGCGAAAATTCATGACGTTGCTGGGTTCAAGTGTTGCAGGTGCCGTCGTATCCGAGCACCTGATTGCCCTTTCATGGATCCCAAACTCAAGGAAGAGAGACAGAAGAGAAATGCATTCTTCCAGCGCCAGAGACATAAGAAAGGAAATACCGGAATGGAGTCTGATTCTGAAATAATGTCTGAACCAAGAGACTCGGTACCCTCTACTCCCTCCTTTCCTCTGGAAGATGCGTTTGTTCCAGAGGATGATCGTCTTGTGGCTTCAGGTTCAAAAGTTGAACAAACTACACCTAAGGATTTGGATGTTGAATGGAATGGCGATGGTTCTGTACCTGGACCATGGAAGCTACAACTTAGGAGACAAGTGAAACGTGAAGACACAGAAGGGAACACCAATCTTTCTTATATCGACTTTTCAACGCATCTCGAATCAGTGCCTTGTGTGAAACCAGAAATGGAGCCAACATTGCCTGTCATGGAAGGTAATGCATCTTTCAGCAACAATATGGTTGAAGGCGAACTAATGTTTGGCTACCAAGACATGGAATTCGAACCCCAAACCTATTTCTCTCTGACTGAGTTGCTTACAGCAGATGATAGTGACCAGTGCAATGGATATGGCTATGACAAGGATGCTTCAGGAAACACGGATAATCCAAACCCTCAGGTTGAGAGAATGGGACAGTGGAGAGAATTTCTCAATGACAATACAAAACCATGTCAGATATGTATGCATGTGGAGCCTGAGGGTGATCTCACATGTCAGACTTGTAATATAACAATACATTCCCACTGCTCTCCATGGGAGGAGGAATCTACTTGCACCAAAGGTAACTGGAGATGCGGTCCCTGCCGTGAGTGGATGTAGCGTTCCCTAAGTTAAGCTACCACTATTTTTTTTTATTCTGTAGAAATATTTGGTGAATACCAGGAACATGTATTGAAATAGAAGTAAATTAAATTCACATGAAGGTAAAGTAAAAGTCTCCTCGCAGTGGTATAAGACTAGCGATTACTTGATATATACACAAGTCCACTTCTATCAGACTGCAAGTGACAAAATTTAGTTTTACTTTAATATTCAACCTACTAATGTTGTAAATAATTTATTTTGAAAACTAACTTTAAAGAAAAATACTTAGAATAACCTTAAAAAAAGTTTTATAGTAGCTTTTAAGAAAAAATAATAAAAATAAATTTTATTAAAAGATGTAACTATACATTTATATTTTAGAATTAACTAATATAAAATTAGGGGTTAAAGTGATAGTGTGGGGTTCAAATTGAAGTTTAAAATTAAAAAAAAAAAGTTTCAAAAAAAAATTATTTTAATAATTTCTTTTAAATTATTTTTTACAAAAACATAAAATTGCTATTTGAAAGAATTGCTCAAACGATTGTGGCTCTCTATTACTATATACATTGAAGTTTCGAAAACCTCACATAAATGATCATGGAGAAACAAATTGAAAAAAAAATATAGGAACAAAAATACAGTTTTACACAACCACAGTGCTGCTCACTATATTAAGATATTCTCAATCCCACCTTTTTATATTGTTTTCTTGCA
Organism: Moricandia moricandioides; assembly: GCA_905132885.1. Lineage (NCBI taxonomy): Eukaryota > Viridiplantae > Streptophyta > Magnoliopsida > Brassicales > Brassicaceae > Moricandia > Moricandia moricandioides. Next base: position 21,658 of record CAJHQQ010003089.1, on the reverse strand, counting down.
AACATATCGAAAATATTTTTATCTTTTTTTGTACCTTTTTAGTCTTACATTTAAATACTATTATTTATTATTGATGTTTAATATGCCTAGCACCACAGGGAGGCGTTTGGCCTGTCCGATGTAAAAATAGAACCTTTCACGATGCGTTGGAGACAGTTAGGGATGACTTCGTAACGTGCGTTGGAAGATAAGCTGAGGAACTCAACTGGTCAAGAATAAAACAATAGACAACACTATTTTAAGAAACTGGAATCTAGTATCGCTGACTTCTGAAAACGAGTATAGCGAGAGGAGCGTTTGGTCTGCACCATTATGTTTTTTTTCTGCACTATTATTATGTTCTTAGTGTAAAAGATTATCATAGGTTTTAGTTGGTACACTGTTGAGATTAATAATGATACTAGATCGTCGTATTTGATAGCAATATATTTGAATAAACAAAAATAAATTTCAAAACCATAGTGATGGATATCCATATAAAACAACCAGAAACAAAACTTTAGGACCAAGCGACCTCTTGGATTTTTACTTGCTAAACACGAAATACATAGTGAACCATATATTTCAAAGCCGTCATCCATCCCATCAAAGAGCTCTCACCCAAATCACCAATGGATGAGTTAGGGTTTACTACTTCATGCTCATCAGGCGATGAGTTTATCTCCTTCTCCCACAAGAAGGCACCGATAGCAAACTCTTTCTTGCAAGACAAGTCACCAAGATTTGTAGGTAGACCATATATTTTAAGAAGTCGATCAAGTTCTTCCTCCGACATAGCCTCGTACTCTTCCTTCTTGAAGCTTGGGTAGTGAAGAGGCATTTGGAACGATGACCACGAAGCAACCTCTCTCTCCAACTGATCGCGACGGCATGGATCCAATGGTTTCTTCCCGACATCATCTGAGTTTGTTGTGTTGGAGATAGTTTGTGGTTTGTCGCCAAAGATGAGAGTAAGCTGTGAAACCCTTGCCATTGTTGCGTGATGATGAAAACAATAAAACCTTTTGATCTTTACTTGACGAATCAATTATTAAAGCCGCAATATATAGAGATTATGTTAGATGAGATAAATGGAAATTTTCTTTTTTACACTAAATCAAAAAATGGAAAAACGTTTTGGTTTTCCTATTTAATGATAGAAAACGTCATTATTATTTCATACTACTAAGGAAATTGGAGAGTCTTTGTACCGGTCCGGTTCAGATCATGACCAGACTCTTTTCTCTAGCTCTTGGTAAATAACCTAATCACTGACGACATTTGATAACACCCTAAGGCTGGTTTGCATACCGGTTTGTAAGAAAACCGATCCGGTTTAACTACTGGACGCCGGATAATTTAGCCCAATCCACAAACTGCATACCGCCATATACATTATTAGCAAACCGGACTCCAACCGTAAACGCCATGGCGACCACAGGAATGCGTTTGGCTGCTGTAGAACCTTCCACGACGCGTTCAAGTCCGTTGATGATTTGGTAACGTGCGTTGGAAGATAAGCCAAGGAACACACCTGATCAAGAATCCAAGAGAGTGAAGCCTTTGTAAGCAAGCAACAATGTACAGAGACACCTTCACACTTGTCTATGAGTTCTAAAACTAAGTTACTGTCTTCACAGAAGTGGAAGCTAATATTAATACAAACAAAGAACAATAATAATTGATTCTTGTGCATCAATCAATGTCATTCAGGTTATATATGAAGTAAGAGATAGTTAGTAAGACTTACCCCAGAGAGCTGCACTTTCGAATAGAGGTGGAACAGGGACGTCTTCTTCGGATTTCTTTATGCTCCTATATTGACATAGAAGTCAGTCCAGTGTCTCAATCACATCATATAAAACAAGAAACAAAGATTCATTTCATAGATTGAGAGATTACCGTTTTGCTGTCATGATCAGATTTGCAATTCCCTGACCGATGAGACCACAGCCGAATCCAACAGAACCATACAATAGCCCCTAGATAACCACACCAATTAGTAAAAACCAAAGGCATGGAAGGAAGATCCACGAAGAACAACACTAACGCAGTTTTCTTCTCCATACCTTGTAGAAGAAAGTTGCAATCCGCTGGTAAACCGAGAATTTACAACCCGGTCTTTCAGCTTCAAAAACACTTCACAAGCACAAAAACAAAACCGTATAAGTAACAACTTAACCCATTTTTCCATTACATGAAGCCAAAAGTGAAGACTGAGACAGACAATGAGAGTCTCTTACCTGCTAGGAAGGGCTGCACAAGAACGTTTAAGACCCTTAAATAAACCTGTAGAAGATGCAACAGATGGCTTCCCGATACGCGCATAAGGAGCCAAGAGTCCAACCAAAGCAACATCAACAGCAAGACCAACCAAAAGATCAGCAGCATACAACTCAAACTCAGACCAGAAATCTTCCCCTCTCTTCTGCACTTCTGCAAAAGTTGCACAGCAAGAGTCTATCGCTATCTGCATCATTAAACCCACAAACCAAGTAACATTCTTGACACAATCCTAAAGCTATGATCTTTGGACAAACCTCGGTTCCAACTTTGAAGAGAAACGAAGGATCTGCAAGCATTCTGTTTCGAAGCAACGAGCATGTCCTCATTAGAAACCCAAGAGGCCATACAGATCCCTGTCAGAACATAAACTCATCATACTCTTACAGAACATCTTTACCTAATGTTCCCAAAACAAAAAACACAAACCTGTAGATCGAGATAACGAAGAAGGAACAGTTTCCTAATCCCAACAGACTTCGCCGCATCCAACATATCCTCCGGTAATGTACTAATCCCTCTTCGCTCTGTCTCTTTCATAACTTCGTCGAACTTCAGTAACGGACCAAACTCCTTCTCCTCAGCTTCATCCTCCTCTCCATCATCATCGCCGCCGTCTCCTCCGCCTCCACTGTTACCATTTCCACCGTTATCTCCGCCGTCGTCATCGAGCTCCAAATCGCTAAAGGTCTCATCTTTATATCCTGTATAAGTCCATTCCGGCACCGATCTGCCGCCGGAGATTCCCACATCCGATCCCACGCATGGAGTTCTTAGTTTCGAAGACAGCTCGAAGCTCCAATGGATGCGCCTGGATTCAGAACCACGGAAACAAATCGACTTGAACTCAAACGTTCGAACGGCTCTGCATTGATCTCGCGGCTCTACAGTGTTGAACACATCGTTTGAAAGGTGGGAGCTTTTTAAGGATAGAGACATTTTGCGATCCAAAGATCTGATCTTTTCGAAGGTTCCAAGAAAGGTTTTAGAGGTAGAAGAAGAAGGCGGAGTGATGTAATGCTATGTGATCAACAAGGTGTTACAAGTGGCGACACGGTAATGGTCAAACATGTCTTCAACCTCCAACACCATCAACTTGGTTCTTTTACACGTTAAACGTTTTTATTATTAGTTTTAGATGAATTTTAAAATAAACACAAGTTTTTTTTTTTTCTGATTTCGTGAACTCAAATCACTGGTTAATAAGGTCCTGAAGACATTTGTTGGAGCCAGGTTTCATCCGCTTCGAACCCGATATGAACTAAATCTTATTTCTGAGTGAATTTTAAGATTCATGAACATTTGATAATTAATAATAGAAGAAGAAGTGTAACAGAATGTATTCTTCATTAAGTGAAAATGTAACTGTACAATAAGCTTATATACTAGTTTCTCTATCATTGTATTCTACCGTATACAATATTCTATACATACTATCTAATAGTCCCCCTCAAGATGGCGTTAGGATGTTAATCAAACCCATCTTGGACATGAATTTGTGAAACAGAGCCGGACGAGATCGGGAAGTGTTTCCATAAGATGGAATTGTAGAAACTTGAAAAGTAGATGGAGCAATTCCACTTTGAGAATGTTGTCTCGCAGATCTCTGACTATCTTCTTGATCTAAGATGTTGTAGACTTCGGAAAGGGAAGGAAGACCTTTCTTCATAAGAATTTGACTCCGAATATGATCATATGAATCATTTAAGCCCATGAGAAAGTCAATAACTCTGTTACTCTCATTCTGCATCAATAATTCTTCAACAGTTCTAGCTGGCACTTGAAGACTAGTCAGTTCTTCCCAAAGAGATTGAGTCTGTGTATGATAAGAAGAGAGATCCATGCTTCCTTGACGGAGTGAGTGAATTTGTTGCCGCAGTTTGTATAACCTTGGTAAATTGGACTTATGAAATCTTGTGTGAAGATCCTTCCATATAGCTGCAGCAGATTTGAATAGGACACTAGTGTATATCTTCTTTGATACACTCTTAAGAAGCCAAGACTTTACCATGCTATTGCAACGGCACCAGATTCGATAATATGGATCATCCTCAGAAGGCATAGTAACAGATCCATCAATAAAACCTATTTTGTTCTTCGCTTCTAAACTAGTCGTCATAGCAATGATCCAGATTCTATAGTTTGTTCCATCAAGAGGTTCTGATACTAAGACTAGTCCAGGATGATCAGAACTAAGCAAATGATAAGGACTATGGATGTTATCCAGAGAGTTTGATACCTCAAAATGATGCGGAGAACGAATCGAAGGTTGAATCGATGATCCATGGATGTTTTGGTTCGATTGGAGAGGCGAAGAACGAATCGGAGGTTGAATCGATGATCCAGGGATGTTTTGATTCGATTGAAGAGGCGTAGTGTTGTCGCGATGATTAGGAGTGAGATTCTCCATCAGATTTGGAGAATCAATGCGATATTTCGAATTACACTTTCGTTTTCCCATGAGATGAAGATGAATGAAGGAAGACACAACCGAGATTCCGATTGAGAGAGATCAAAGATTGAGAAAGAACAGAAGCGTAGACGATCGATGAGAAGAAAGAAGATCTGATGATCGGAAAGTGATTCCGATGAGGTGAATGAAGATCGCCTGAGCTGAGCTCAGAGCTCTGATACCATAATAGAAGAAGAAGTGTAACAGAATGTATTCTTCATTAAGTGAAAATGTAACTGTACAATAAGCTTATATACTAGTTTCTCTATCATTGTATTCTACCGTATACAGTATTCTATACATACTATCTAATAATTAACCGAAGATTAGCTAAACTAGACTTATGCAAGTTAATTACAGGTCGGTTTTGATTGTTTGTTACAGCTTACAAATGTTGAAACATAACAAAGCTATAGGAGGAAGCACGCGTGTGCGATGATGTTTAGCGTCTTGTATCTTCTTTTTGAAACGCTAATTAACATGAATCTGTAAACCAGATATAGTGAATTTGCTAGATTTTGGTTGTGGACGATCGATACGTAGTCACACATGCTGATCAAAACTCGTAAACATCATGTGTCACTATCTTCTTCGTTTTGTCACTTTTCTCTTCTCTGGATCGCTAGTGATTTTGGACTTGTTCACAGTCCTTTACTAACGACAAAACTTGACAAAAACCAACCCAAGATCTTAAAACAAACTGAACAAATATTTCCGAGGAATTAACAAACTCAGATCATAATCAAGTAAGGATCAAACTGAATGGAAGAAACTAATGAACCATGAACCAGTGAATAATAACAACAAAGTACTTTACAAAAACCTAATATTATCAATGTGACCTGGATAACATAACATCTGACAGTGTATACGTCTGAGATCACCATCCTCCATTCCTATGATCTGGACTTGTCTTATACTCTCTTTATTAAAATCATAATAACAAATATAAAAAGGCTTAGATGACGCTAACCATGGATTAAACACTATAAGGTCGCCCGTATGATTCATTCCTTCAGACACTACGTGAAGTCCAAGTACATCTTTCCACGTAGAAGGCAAGGCACACTTCATGCTCGACCATTCTTGTTTCTCAGCATCCTCAAGAACCCACAACGTCATCGAATCTTCTGTGTAAAAATAATCTGCACCGCCCAATTTTCCCTTGTAATTTATAAGACCTGAATGGTATGCTGTCGAGAAATGTGACTCTTCGGGTGTTTTAATAAACTCAATCTTCTCAGTTCTAACATCGAATCTAACTATCCTTGACTGACCAGCTCCGTAGTATAGAGCACCATCAATGCATACCTGTCCGAAGAAGGCACGTTGGTAACTATCTCCACTCGGGTTCTTGATCTTTCTCCACTCTTGTTTCTCATGAGATGAACTCAAAGTGCAAACGAGATGCTCTTGTTGGATATCTTGGCTTTCAGAACCGAACATCATCATCACACATAACACCTTGTACTGATCTTGGACTGGATCATACCCAAGACGTGCGTTCATGTGTCTTCCGTTGGGTGTAACGTCTTGCAACTTCACAATTTGTCTAGTGGTGGGATTATAAACGGTGATCGTATTATAAACACCATGTCTGAAGCAGAGAAAACCGTTGACAGAACCAGAGGTCAAGTAGTACCCGGGTTCCATGACCGTCATGTCGTATCTGGCCATGACTGTGGAGGATTTTTCATCGTCGTTTTTGTTGTATTCAGGAGCCGAGAAGATGAAATACTCTTTGGATTCTAAGCGACCATAGAGTAAAAGGAGACGAGGCCGAGTCTTTGACCTAGTCAGGAACGAGTGGGCAAAACTTTTGCTGCGGATGGTAGAGAACCATAGCTTCGACACGGATTGGAATCGTAAGAGTGATTTTGCAGGGAGTAGAGAGAGTATTACGATGATGAGATCGAAAGGAATGGTTTGTTGTTGAGCAGTTTCCGGCATGATCTAGGTCAAGTCGTTGTCGTGAGAGAGATGGTTGTGGATCTTTCATGGCTGCTTGGGTGGTGAATTCCACAACCCTAAATAAATAACGTAATATCAATATCACTTGGAATCATTTATAATCCCCACTTGATCAATTACAAAATTAAATTTGATAAATTTAAACAGTTTTTGTTATATCTAAAATTTGTGATTTTACAGAAAGAAAATTATTTGATATCAATCCAAGTTTCAGAAATTTTATCACATATGATATTTTTCTTTTTAAACTTAATTCCTTTTCAGATTTTTTTGTTTTGATATTTTTTCTTGGATAATAAGCTATTTTCAAATAAATGTAATATAACTCATCTATATTAATTAAAACTGAAGTACTGGAGATTGTTTGGTAACATTAAAATAAGTATTAAAAATGATTTTTAATTTTAATGAGTTTTTCTTATTAATCATATCTTATTTTGCATAATATAAATTCTTTTCTATTATTTACTAATTAATAAATAGATCATACGAAGATATGATACATCTTTCATTTATATACACGTAGTTAAATGATCACATTTATATTATACAACATGATTTGTAAATATAATAATATACAATTTATTATACGATTTGAAAAATATAAAATGTAAAACCCTTAAAATGAAATACAAATATAAATTTATAAAAATTAATATCCGCGATACAATTACATTACCAAATGATAATACATCTAAAATATATAATAGTTACATAAAAATAAATCAAATATATATATATATATATAAACCAACATGATCGAGCTCTAGTTTTATATTATGTTTATAAAATAAGTTCCCCTGAAATAGCGCACATATTCTCTATGTATTTAATATAAAATATTATCTATAAAACAAAATATATAGACACTTTTTATATTTAAAACATGTGATTTTATAAAAAGAAAATTATTTAATGTAAATCCAAATTTCATAACTTTCATCACATAAGGCTTTTTCATAATGATTCCGTTGCGACCAACTATACACATCACAGGTCACAACTGGGCCTTTAGAATCCACAAATACAATGAATCGTAGAAGTCATTGGCTCATTGCTTAAACATGCTAATTTTCCCTGTTAAGTTATAAGTCTTGAATAACTTGATATTGCGTTATAATTTCCAAGTCCTTGAATAGACTCAGACCTTCTCAGACCTAACATCATTGTTCACGAGACTTTGTATTAATCTCCGACATAGTAAAAATTATAAAAACAACTACCAAAATAAACTTTATTCTCAGAAAGAGAGATTTATTAGATTTAAACATTGCTTAAATATAACTCTCTTCTTCGTGGATTGTTTGTTTGTTCACAAACTAGAAAACTTGACAAAAAACCAACCCAATGTCTTAAAACAAACTGAACAAATATTTCCCAGGAACTTAATCGTTTCTAACAAACTCAGATCATAATCAAGTAATTAACGATCAAATTGAATGGAAGACTAACGAACCGGTGAACAATAATAATGATAATAAATAAATAAAATCCTCACAAGAACCTGGATAACATAACATCTCACCTATCCCATGGATACGTCTGAAATTGCCATCCTTCATTCCTCGGATCTCTACTTTTCTTAAACTCTTTTTATTAAAATCATAATAACAAAAATAAAAAGTCTTAGATGACTCAAACCATGGATTAAACACCATAAGCTCCCCCCATATGGATCACTCCTCAAAACCATTATTTATAAGCAATGAACATTTTTCAGAAAATGGACTTTAAACCAAAACATAAAATAAAATAAAATATCCCAAAGAAAAGAGAAGCCAGTGACCAATAAGAGGAATGAGGAGCTCATGAGAACTACCAATATATAGTGTTAACTAGAAGAACATAATATTCTCAACGTGACCAGGAAAACACAACATGTCACGACCATGCTTACCAATTCCATGGACACGTCTAAACTCATCATCCGCGATTCCATCAACCTCAGCTCTCCTAACACGCTTACTAATCATATCGCAATAATAAACACAAAAACTCTCAGATGACTTCAATGATCTTGAAACCAGTATAGCCTCGTTGGTATGAATTTCACCAGTGCACAAAACTCTCTCCTCAGTCAACAAATCTCTCCACTCACTCTTCACATCACAAGTCACGTTGCTCGACCATTCTTGTTTCTCAGCATCTTGCAGAATCCACATATACATCTCAGATGAAACGTAGAAGCCATAGCTTAAACATGCTAGTTTTTCATGATAAGATATAAGTCTTGAATAACATGAAACTACGTTAGAGTCTTCAGGTCCTTGAATAAACTCAATCTTCTCGGACCTAACATCAAATCTTGCTATCCTTTTGTGACCAACTCCATAGTATACAACACCATTGATGCAAACCTCACCTTTCATGCAGCGGTAAGGATCTTTAGTGACTGTCTCAATCTTTCTCCACTTCTTTTGTGGAGTTCCCAGTGTAATAACGAAATGCTCTTGTTGTATATTGTCCGATGTACTGCTGTCGAACCCGTCACACATCATCACACACAAGACTTTGTATTGTTCTCCCACAGGATCGTACCCTAGACGTGCGTACATGTCTCTTCCGTTAGGTGTAACATCTGGCAACGTAACGATCTGTCTAGTGGTGGGGTTACAAACAGCGATCGATGAACCACGTTTGCAACAAACCAGACCGTTTAAAGGGCGAGATATGATGTCGTAGACAAGATCCGAGATCGTCATGTCGTGTCTGGCCATGACTGTGGAGGATGTTTCGTCATCTTCGTGTTCAGGAGCCGAGAAGATGAAACGCTTACGGGAATCGAAGTGCTTGAATGTTAGGAGGAGACGAGGACGAGTCTTTGACCTAGTTAGGAACGTGTTGACGAAATCTTTGCTGCGGATGATGGAGAACCACTGCTTAGATACTGCTTGGAATCGTAGGAGGGGCTTCGCTGGAAGTCTTGAGAGGATATCTAAAACGAGATCGAGAGGGATGTTTCTTGTGTAGTTTCCGGCTTGATCTAGGTTACGTGAAGGAGAAGGTTGTGAATCTTCCATTACGGCGGCTGGTGAATGGTGCGATGATTGATTAAAATATATAAATCGAACACAACCCTAAAACAAATAAATAAAATACATATAGTACATAAATAAAGAGAAAAAAAAATTAACCTTCTTTGATTTTTTTCCCTTTTCCTCTTAATTGGAAAATTGATAAAAATAAACATATAACACTTATTAGGCCCCTACTAGTGTACTTAGAATAAGGTGATTTTTTATATATTGGGTATAGTCTCCATTGAACCCTAATGACTTGATAGCTATGTCCTCGTTGATTATGCTCTGCACTGTATTGTGTGGTAATGTTATGATCAATGAATCATCTCGAATTCGTTCTCAGATGTACCTTTTCGTGGCATCATCCCAAGAATCTCTATCATCAATGCCAAGTGATCGTGAAACCAACGTCAGTTTTTTCTTTCACAGAACATGAGAAAGCAAGTAGGTGATGTATATACCTCATCCCGCTCATAGTTTTCACCACTGTGAGGATCAAATAGAACATCGATACTGTCTTGTCTGAATATCACTTGTAAACTGTTTATAACTCCATCAAGCATTCCCCACAATAAGCCAGCTTCCATCTCCGATCAACATCCACAAGTAACTTTTGCCTTCCTCTCCTTATACCCCGACACACATTCTCTGCGTCTTTTGTCTCTTCTGAGCTCTCCACATTTGGTCTTGCATCGGAGTTAGAATCTCTCTCATTACCTAGCCTTCCTCTCCACCACATCCTTCAGTTACTACCTTCTTAGCTTCCTTACTGATCTTCTTCTTCTGATTCTTAGTCACATCAGTACGATACGTCTAACTCTTGGGTTTAACTTTCTCAGCCTGTCTTTCATGAGCTGTCTTGTCCTTAGTAGTAGTAAGAACAAGAGGAATACTAGTCTTTCGAGCATCTGCTTCAGGATTAATATTGGAGCATAGCAGAATGTTCTCCGGGTTTTGATATCAGTATATGAATAATAGAGAGTTCGCGGTGAAGATAATCCAAACCAACTAAAATATGATAATAAAGCTCTTTAACCATGCTAAGAAGGTCACCTCGGTAATTGCTGTATTTGATAACTGACAAGAGATTATCTCCCAAATACTCAAAAGACCATACAAACATGTTTTCCTTTAGGACCGGCGTGTTTGAAATGATCGAGAAGCTTCACAACACACTTGTTATCCTGAACGTCACCTTCTGCAATTTGTTTCAAGATTTTAAGCTCACTGTAGTGCTGAGCACTCTTCTATATTTTCAAAGCTACATAACACTATAAACAACTAATTGAAGGCAAGATTCAAACCAATATCCATAAGTATAATCTTTCAATAGAAAGAAAAAAAACATCCATAAGTATCATATGTACCTTATGGTATACATGCATGATTGTATATGTTGAAACTAACAAAGAATCCATGAGTTTCAAGAAAAATGCATAAGTTGCTAATACTTGGCGAGAAGGAAATAAAGCTATTTCTTAGGCCTCATCAAAAAAAATTAGAACCCAATTAGTTGTCGAAACCTGAATACTCTAGATCAAAAAAAAATGTTACGTCTGTGACAAAAAAGTGTTACGTAGTTGAAACATTGAATATTTCCAGCAAGTTGATGAATTTGCTGGAAAAGTTGATGAATTTGCTAACTCCACGACTCGATTGGTCCTTATGTCTTTAGGAAACAATTCAGATCATGACAATTCCTCTTTTTCCTTTTTCGATTGTTACTCTGTAGAACCCATTTTGCAATTATTTCATGCATTTTTTGCTTTAACATTTCTTTTTCTTTTCCTCGTCTACAAAAATATTATATAATAAACTGAACATTTATCGACAGCTTGGACGAAATATTACATGGTTTTAAGAAAATAAAATAAAACTGATTTGAAATAAGAAGATGATAATTATTTCTTATTTTTGTTCTTGATAATATGAAATATTTAGTCAACCGAGATCCAATCAACTATTTTTTTGGAGGCTTGTTCATAGGTGACAGTCAAATTTATTTGCAGGTAATAAGAATTAGAGATTTATGTTGCATAGTTACATAAGCAGATATATGTGAGATAGTAAATTTCAAACCTGAAATGTTTTTCACCTTTCCAAACCCGTTGTATCACTTAACAATGCTCGTGTGGTAAATTATTCCTTGAGTTTTACTACAGAATAGATGCTATGCTAGTCACTGTTAATTTTGGGTTTGGTTTAGGGATTTCTTCAACTCTCCAATAGAAGAACGTATATATGGTTTTTGGCAATTAAAAATGTACATATAGTTTCTAGCTCGATACATGATTCACCTTTGATCTGTTTTACTGTCTACTTTAATCATTAGTTTCATGACAATAAGAATAACCAAATATTTTATGTAATTCAGTTCGGGTGAATCAGCTTTCTATTGTAACAACTTATATGAGTAAAAAAGGTTATAAAACATAAAAAGAAAAGCAACCTTTTTCCCTTGTGGCAAAGTCATTAAGGTGTGGTCTCACATTCAATGGGAATGTCTTTTATCTTGTTTCGAGGCCCACTAATTCATAAAGAATTTTCTTTTGTAATAATTTTATCTTGACTTCACTTTTGGTGTGTCATCAGACATTTGTCCCTTTCTCACATAGTCATATATTGTAATTTGGCATGTTCATTGGCATTTGAGTATTTGGGTTTAGATACTTCGGCTAAGTGTTCGGTTTTCTAGTATCTATTTGACTCACTTCAGTTCGGGTTTGACTCCAGTTTTTTGGACAAGTTTAGATCACGTCCGAATAGTAGTCGGTTTGGTACATCTATTTATAATATATTGTATCCATGTAATTATTTATTGTTTTATTATATATATGATCAGATATCAACCTACTTGATACTAACAACAGAACATAAATTCAGTTGTACGTTAAGATTTTAAAATACTGATTGATAGTTTTTATAATAGTACTATATATTGAAATCTCTGAGATCCCTTTTGTAGCTTGTGATCCAAGACTCTATGATCTCTATTTCTTTTTTCCTTTGAAGAATCAGCCACTCTGGGTCGTCTATGTTCTTCAAGACAATGTCTCGACAGTGAGAGCCTAATAAATATTAAATTAACATTAGTGTGGATAACGGATAAACGTTTGATTAATAAAATTTAAAATATAATACGTTACCTTCGTGTGTTGTAAGGGCGACTACGGTGGCTGAGATATCCTCTAAAATCCTGAAATATAAAAAAATACTATTATAGTTTCCTTTGCCTTTACACACAATTATATATATACCCAATTTTTTATTTAATAATTTATGAATAAAAAGAGTTACCCGCCGACGCTATATGGATCTAACAATCCGTTGGAGAATATTATGTTGCTCCCGAAACGTTGAAGGATTAACTTGACATCCTACATACGACATACACATGTATAACGTTAGGTAATTCAATCATGAGATTCTTTTAAAATTTGGTTATATTATTTTATGACTCGCACCTGAATGCCGTAGTAAGCCGTGGCCCAATGTGGACGAGGCGGGACACCGTACTGCAGTTCGCAGCGTTCAATTTCGCGATCCATACGGAACGGTTCCGTTTGGAACATCGTGTCTTGTTCGTCATGTCCTATGGGCAGCACCATCTCGCTGCATGTCTATATAATAGTATTTTGTTGGACCAATTAATAAAAAACAAGTAATCATTCGTATACGTTATGTTTTTATTATGTGTTAAGTTTACCTGCCATCTCCATGCTATGCGATCCTCTGTTTGCTGAACAGACGTAGAATAACATGAACGGTTGCCCATATAATCAACAACACCTGGGAAAATGAAAATTCTGTAAGAATTGAGATTCGAATCAATACTATTATTCTTAATGGTCGAACCCTCGATGCTCAAGGAGTCCTTAACACATCCTATATGACTCTTTTGACTTTGAGTTTAGTTCTTAAATTACCTTTTGACTTTTTAAAATTATATAGTAATGTTTTGGGTTTTTATTGATTTAATGTTAACCTCATTAATTACTAATTCATTTCTAGATAGAATCTTATTCGTTCCATGACATATCATCTTTCAATAGTTAAATAAATTGCATTCCACAATCTTGATCTCTTACAGGCAAATATTAGAGATTTTTTATATCTTTGTTAACGAAAATAAAAATATTTTATTCTATGATAATATTAAAAATATTTTATTCTATGATAATATCACTATGTGTTTTTTTACTTTAAACATAAATATTTACACCCTAATTCATTACACTAAAATTTCTGATAATATTTTTCTTGTATGCATATATATATATATATATATATATATATATATATTTCTTGTATGTATATGTATATTCTCATAATAACAAAAGAGAATTTTTGACCAAAAAAATCACCTGCAAATATCTGGCCAAGTAGATCATTTTCACTGTTTACCCCGGTGTTAATAGCCTCGCATAATGAGGCAACCGGATACTGATTGCTGTTGTATTGAGCTACCAAGGCGTAGATGGTATCCAGGAAATTCTTAAGTTCAAATGTGTTGTTCAAAGTGCTGATGAAAAAAATGATTAAATTTTTTGTTCTCTTAATTATCTGTAAAAAGATAGATTGTTCACAAACTATATATATATATCAGAATGAAAAAAAAATTAATTACTTGCAAATTCTGAACTTTTTGCTGAGGATCAAAAGACCGTTGGGCTTGACAGCAACTCTATCAATTTCTTCCCAAGATTTACGTATCGTATTATAACAGCTCTCACTTGTTTCCTTGTAGAATATAAATTGGGAAAATAGGAAAAAAGAAGTAATTAGTATAGTTAATTAGAATAACCCTTTAACAATAAACGTTAATGGAAAACGGAATAACTGAATTGTGTTACACCAGCACAAAACTACTCATATAAGCGCTGATGTAATCTTCAAATTTAATAAGTATTATTACCTTGAAAACTTTTGTTACTATATAATAATAACCATGTTTCGGTAGTGTGTCTTGAAAGTATAGAAGAGGAGCTGAAGATGCTAATGCCCCAAGTGCTATATGCGGATATTTTAGCCTGAACCATGCCGCTAACACTTTGTGTACCCATGAAATAGAAAACAATATTGATTATTGACAAACTTTTCTAAATTTTTAAAATTAGCATTAAATTTAAACGAGATCATGACGTCGAAAACTCTTCTCCATACAAGATTCCATAAGTTATGATATGATTATTTTCACATATTATATATAATGGAGTAAATGGGCTTACTTCCACCGTAGGATCCTCCAATAACAATGATTGGGCTGTGTTTGGCGGAGTACTTCTCTTTAATGTGTAAGAGAATAGCAGCATAATCTGCTAAAGCTTGAGCTGAGTTCAAATATCCCAACGTACTTGCGTTCTTCAGTGCTTCTTTTGCCGATCCAAATGGCATGCTCTTCCCATAATACCTATGCTGCATAATACATCACATGCATTAATACTCTTTACATACAATAAAATATTATAAATGTATCGCAGACTGTTTGATAAATAAACAAACCTCAATGTAGACAAGCATGGCTTTTAGACGAGGACCGTTGTCTCGGAGAAAACCGATGACAGACAAATCCAACTCAAAGGAAGATTCTTCTCCAAGAAAAGCTAAGATCGGTGCGTTGTCATTAGCACCAGCCCAATGCTTCGAGACGATGGCGTATCTTTGTTGAAATGTGGTATAGCTTTTCGGTGTGAATGTAAAATGGTCGATATTCTGATCATAGTAGAACACTTTGAGATCAGAATCAGTAGATTCCTCGACTTGTTGTCTCTCTCTATCCGATGCATTTCTTGGAATTTTTGGGACAATTCCAAGTGGAGCGACTTCAGAACGTGCAAGATAGATTGTTGACGACATCAACATGAGGAGGAAGATAGATGACATTTTGAAGATATTGAGAAAATAAATGTGCACGTCTATGTTTTGAAGTCTGAACCACGGCCAGAGAGAGAGAGAGAGAGAGAGAGAGAGAGAGAGAGAGAGAGAGAGAGAGAGAGAGAGAGAGAGAGAGAGAGAGAGAGAGAGAGAGAGAGAGAGAGAGAGAGAGAGAGAGAGAGAGAGAGAGAGAGAGAGAGAGAGAGAGAGAGAGAGAGAGAGAGAGAGAGAGAGATGTCTAAGAATGATTTGAAGTCTGAACCTCGGCCTAAAGAGAGAGAGAGAGAGAGTTCTGAGCTTAAGTTGATGTGTTATAGCTTTGCTTGATTTTGTGTTCAGTATATGTGTAATACCATTACCAACCACTAGACATCAATCAGTGATAAGGAATCTATAAAAGGATAGACACAGATACAACGCTTTATCAAAATTGGTGTCTGTCAAAAATCAAAACCTTCTTCTAACGTACAAAGATATAATTTTGTAGTGTCAGACCATTAAAGCGAGTTTTACTATATTTATTTACTATAACACATGCATCTTCAACAATAATGGTCCTGTACCAACCGCTAGACTACGTAGACCCTATCAGCCACTACTAGATTATAACATTCATATCTGATAAATTGATAATATATATATGTGACAGGCGTCCCTTATTATGTATTAATTGAGGAAACTTAAAAACAAAAGCTGATGGTGTTAACTGTTAAGTAGCTTTTTACTTGTAAGTCACTGAGAACATGCAATTAGTTGGTAAGCATGATATTGACACTATTATAAATTTAGTTATCGATTTCACGAAAATAAAGTTACATTTATTTTTAAATTAGAAAATAATTTTTCATGACACAATATATATAGAAATTATTTTAGACCAATATATATATATATAGAAATTATTTTTTAATTTTAAAATATATTTAAATTTTGGATAATTCTTATCATTAACTTTAATTACTTATCTAATCAAATAATTTTAAATTCATTTTTTATTTTTTGGTTAATTTACATATTTAATTCATTAAGGGTATAAATGATATTAACCACTCTAACTTTCAACGTGAGAGTTTGAATGAAAAAATTATTTCAAAAATAATAGTATAAATAGACATATTTTTTTGAATTGAAAATATTGAAAATATATGATAAATAAAATAATAGTTCAATAATCTCTTTCCTAAAAGATAAGTTTTACTGGAAAGATTGTTTTCTATATACATAAAGATTTTTACCAAAGTTGTCCAGAAAAAACAGATTTTGACCAAAGAAAAAATACATAAAGATTAAATATTATCATATTTCATTAAAAAAATATAGTGGAAAGATTGTTTTTATGTACAAAAGATTTATAATATGTAAAAAATGGTATAATATCTTCTCATATCTAATTATCTCTTTGCTAATTAGATATTTTGTGCAGGCTCTTGTTTTTTGTTTGCGCTGATTCTTCTCTTTCTTGATTATGTCTTTTGTTTCACTGTGATAATTATTTTTCTCTTCAGAACAATGCAAATAGAACAATGCAAATAAATGGATGTCTATGTATAGCTTAGTACCCTTCTGTTTCAAATTAATCGTCGTTCTAGAATTTTACAAACAAATTAAAAAGCTAGTTAAATGTTTAAATTTACCCTTATTTGACCATTATAATTACATAATATTTATTGTTTATCTTATTTTAATTAAAGGTAAAAATATAAACTGAAATAAAAAATGCATTGAAAACATAAAAAATATTTATTTTATAACAAAAATTTATGCTACAACGATAATTATTTTAAAATTGAAGGAGTAGTATGTATTTTCATGCAATTCTATTTTTTTATGAGTTTATGATTAATAACTTGTGGTCAATTGGTTAGGATCTTTCAATTATAAATTTTGATTTGTTTCCAAATATTGTAAGATATATAATAAAGTAATAGAGATATGCTATCAAAAGAGCAGTTACAAAATTAATTGTATTCAAATCAAACCAACAAATGTATAACAATGACAATTAATGTTTGATTTCCTTCATCTCATCATATATATATATATATACACGCAAATCATATATATCAAACAACAAACATCAGTTTTAATTTTGAATTCCAAATCTAAAGAAGCAAAATTGTATAAGAAGATGGCGCAAAAGGTGTGTATGATGATGATGACACTGATAATGATCGGATGCCATCTAGAAGCATGCAATGGAATGGAAAACATGTCAAAGGAAGACCATCTCACACCGTACGTAACTTACACTTATCACATTCATTCATCTATAGATCATATCGTTGCACATTAACCTTTATCATAAAAAAACTGTTGAATTATTGTCGATGTGGATACATATAGATATTAACATATATGTAATAATAATTTGTGATTTTTGTGCAGGACGGAAACAATAAAGCCGGCAGGTGTTCCAGACCCAATATGCCTAAGGAATTGTATGTTAAATAGTCACAGTGAAAAAGAGCGTGCAGATTGTATCATAGGTTGCGGATCATCAGTTTCCATGCCGTAATGTTCACACTTCACACATCATATGTGTATATATACATATATTATTTTAATATATATGTAATAATAATTTATGGTTTTTGTGCAGGAAGGAAACAATAAAACCTGCGGGTGTTCCAGACCCAATATGTCTAAGGAATTGTATGTTGAATAGTCACAGTGAAAAAGAGCGTGCAGATTGTATCATAGGTTGCGGATCATCAATTTCCATGCCGTAATGTTCACAGTTCATATCATATGTGTATATATACATATATTATATTAACATAGATGTAATGATAATTTGTGGTTTTTGTGCAGGATGGAAACAATAAAGCCGGCGGGTGTTCCAGACCCAATATGTGTAAGGAATTGTATGTTGAAATGTCACACTAAAGAAGAGTGTGCAGATTGTTCCATAAGTTGTGCATCAGTTTTCATACCATAATGTTTCTAAGTCGATGTATTAAGGATATTTGCAACAATTTTTCAATAAATAAAAATATGATAATGTATTATCGAACCGTTATTCGAATATAAATTCGAATAATGCACTGAATAACACTGATATATTACGAATTAATTATTGAACTATAGACCAGAGTTTTTGGTCCATGAACAAAAGATGGTTCTCGTAATGTAACGGTTGTGTGGGTGGCAGTCTTATGAATTCCAAAAGACAACTTTCTTACTACTCAAACAACTCAAGAACACAAGCTAATTTAACATTAGAATTGTGTGTGCTCATAATCTGAACCAAGGCCCGAGAGAGATGTCTAAGTTAATTGATCTGAAGTCTGAACCTCGGCCTAAAGAGAGAGAGAGAGAGAGTTCTGAGCTTAAGTTGATGTGTTATAGCTTTGCTTGATTTTGTGTTCAGTATATGTGCAATAACATTACCAACCACTAGACATCAATCAGTGATAAGGAATCTATAAAAGGATAAACACAGATATAACGCTTTATCAAAATTGGTGTCTATCAAAAATCAAAACCTTCTTCTAACGTACAAAGATCTATTTTTTTAGTGTCAGACCATTAAAGCGAGTTTTACTATATTTATTTACTATAACACATGCATCTTCAACAATAATGGTCCTGTACCAACCGCTAGACTACGTAGACCCTATCAGCCACTACTAGATTATAACATTTATATCTGATAAATTGATAATATATGTCTGGCAGGCGTCCCTTACTATGTATTAATTGAGGAAACGTAAAAACAAAAACTGATGGTGTTAACTGTTAAGTAGCAAGCAAAAAAAAAACTGTTAAGTAGCTTTTTACTTGTAAGTCACTGGGAACATGAAATTAGTTGGTAAGCATGATATTGACACTATTATAAATTTAGTTATCGATTTCAGAAAAACCAAGTTACATTTATTTTCTAATTAGAAAATAAAGTTTAATCATTGAAAAGGAGTATTTGCAATTAACAATCAAATTAATTTAGTTTTTACATTGTTTCATCTCTAGTATATGATATTGTATCAAAAGCAGAAAGTGAAACTAAAATGTTTATATAACACTCTAATAAAACAGAAAACTCATTTATAAATCAGAAAAGTCGTATCGGGATCAAATCTTTAATTTAAAAAAAAATGAAATTCGCAAAAATATGCATGAAATCTGAATTGAAAACAAATTTTGATTACTAAAAATGCAAGAAACATATAAAATAGTTAACACAAAAATATAAATTCTCAAATAATACAAAAACTATAAGAGCAAATCTATTGGTTATATTCTAATTTTTCAAGTTAATAAAAAATTATTTGCGCCTCTCTTACCTCATATTTAAAAAAAAATATAGCAAAAAAAAGTTAATAAAAACTGAAATATTTTATTTTATTTTTATATTATGTAACAAAATTCACTTAGATTTCGATTTTAAAATATATAAATATATATACGCGATAGAGCTTGAACATAAGACTGTTTATATTTTGGGGGAATTTTATTTTTACCCTAAGTTTGATACCACTTTGCAAATTTACTTTTAATGAATGACTATTTTAAAAAATATATTAATTTTTTTGATGAAAATAATCTTAATTAATTTTAGTAAATATTTATAAAAATATTAAAAACTTAACATCATGCCTTTAACACTAAACCCTAAACAATAATCAATAAAGTATAAACTCAAATATTAATATATTTTTGATAATATATATTTTTACAAAATGATAATTAACTTACGATATTCTTAGTAATTTCTCTTATATTTTTACTAAGGAATTAGCCTTTTAAAACTGGTTTTATCGGGCTATTCTATAGTTTTGGCTTGATGGTTTTATCGGGCTATTCTATAGTTCAGAGTCTTCAGACCCAAGCCTATTACAATAACGAGAGAATTGGCCTATTGTCTTCAACCAGCGCTGCCCATTTTTGTTTATTTAAACTAAATATAGAATAGACGGTATAATATATTTATTATCCAGCCATTAGGCACTGTACCTACTTTCCCATGAAAATAAGTTATATATGGACTAGGGGTGAGCGTTCGGATAATCGTTCGGGTTTACATCATGTATTTTGAATTTACGAGTATTTCAGTATAAGAGTTTAATGCCCATTTAGATAATTTTACACTTCAGATTAAGCTAGTCCGGGTTCGGTTATTTCGGATTAGGTTTAAATATTTAGCTTTTGAAACAATCAAATTATTCATGATTTACTTTTTGAATTTAAAAATATGTCTTTAATTTAACTGATTTTTAATAGGACGATTGATAGGTTTTAAGACCAAAAAAATAAGAACAAAAAATCACTAATCTAATTGTTTTTTTGAAATTTTTTATTGCAACTTTTGTTAATACATAAAATAAAAACTTGACATGAATTTCAAATGAATATATGCTCGAAATTATATATATAGAATATGATCTTAAGTCATGTCTAACATCGATATAAATATTTTGAAAAAATAAAAGAACTAAACTAAAAATTATATCGTTAATTATACATATGTTCGGTTATTTTGGGTATCCACTCAGGTTTAGGTATTACCCGTCTGGGTTCGGATATTCAATCTCTCATAATTAATATATGTTCGAGTATTTTGCTATTTCAGTTTGGATTTTGGTTCGGTTTTTCGGATTGGATTTGGATGCGATTTCGGATATCTATAAACCTATTTTCTGAATAGAAAATATTCAAAATATGTGATAAATAATATAATAGTTATATAATCTCTTTCCTAGAAAAAAATTTTACTGGAAAGATTGTTTTCTATACACACAAAGATTTTGACTAAAGTTGTCCAAAAAGAAAAGATTTTGACCAAAGAAAAAATAGATAAAGATTAAATAATATCATATTTCATAAAAAAAACAAGATAGTGGAAAGATTGTTTTTATGTACAAAAGATTTATAATATGTAAAAATGATATAGTATCTTCTCGTATCTAATTATCTCTTTGCTAACTAGATCTTCTCGTATCTAATTATCTCTTTGCTAACTAGATATTTTGTGCAGGCTCTTGTTTTTTGTTTGCGCTGACTCTTCTCTTTCTTGATTATGTCTTTTTGTTTCATTCTGATGATATTATTTTTCTATTAGAAAAATACAAATAAATGGATG
>CAJHQQ010003088.1:0-51189 GCA_905132885.1 Moricandia moricandioides | reverse complement strand
TTAGGTAACTGCTAGGATCTCTGATACTTCTCCAAGCTTATTGGATAAGCCGGTGGTTCCCAAGAACAAAGCCCCAAGGTGGCACGAGCAGTCGCAATGCTACTTCGGCTAAGAACTTCAAGCATATGGCAGACATTGACAAGGACATTTTCACCATGGACTATCGCTATCCCCTATCTGCTTTTAAGCTTTTGCTATATGTATCAGTAGCTTCGTGTGAATGGTATAGTTAAATCCTAATTTACTAGACATATCAAGCCATGACAAAGCTTTGAGTATGTAGCTTGCTGTAGCTCTTTAAAATATGCCTCTCCTAACTCACCGTGACCAAAATCTGATGGGCCTCTTGGTGGATAAGCTTAATGAAGTTATGACTGTTATATCCAATGTAATATATAAACAGAGGCCACTACACAATAACATATAATACTCTTTTAGCTTCAAAACCTAATGTGACAGTAGTCTTCCCGGGATCCATAGCAGTTATCTTCAACAGTCCATGTTCTTAAACACTTCTCCTCAAATCTCTCATCTCAACGTGGAGTAAGTGAGAAACTCCGTTGAAGTAAATTGAAACGGTTGGCGCGGAATTGGATTCCTGCAATCACAAGGATTAATAGTCAGGCAGATGCAACCATAACTTCAGTTTAGTCAGGTGAAGGAGAGATGGAGACGTACGGTCTAGGTCCATAAACTTTGATCTGGCGGATATGAGTATCTCTCCCGTTGAGGTGATTTGACAACATGGCTATTTGCAACATGAATGTATTCACAAATGCTTCCCTGTGAAGAGAAACACAATGGTTAAACTGATGAGCTCACTTCTTAGTAACCAACCGAAACAAGTTCCTTTAGACATCTAGAAAGTGAAACCTCAAACACTGAATAATACTGGAATCTCAACATATCGAGTAGAAACTCGCTAGGTAAACACATGTCTAAGCAAATATTAATAATTCCTGAAAGAGCTTCTCTGAAGAGAGTCTATCTTAAAGCTAATGATAGAGCTAACATAGTAGCAAACACTCTGTCCATCTTATCAGCAGCTATCTAGAATATTTCCCAAAACCGAAAAGAAACAGATTACTACTAAGTCACCATAGATTTGACTGGGAAGTACGTACCATGGATCAATTCAAGACAGATAAGCAAACCCAAACAAGTTCATTTAGAAATCTACAAAGCAAAACCCCAAAGGAAGATGGCTCAAAAGCTGACTGATACTGGAATCTAACTGGAAACTCGCAAGCTAAAGACATATCTAAGCAATATTAATAGCTCCTGCAAGAGGTTCATGGTTCAGTACATACCGTGGATCGGTTCCAGAGAGAGATATGCAAACCCAACCAGATGGCTTTACAAGCTCAACACTTTTTACCTCCTAAACAATTGAAAGAGAAGGAGACAACAACATGAAACATCATTCCACATCACAACCTAGCCAAAAAAAAACAGCTTTAGAATAAAAAGAATACCTTTAAGTTATGAAAACCATCACCAGCACGAACAGAGATCTTACTTGGTGTATAGCTCTCATCAAGCTTAAAGTCAACGTACAAAGCCACTAACTTTCAAATCACAAAAAGGGTCAAACCCTGAAGATCTGAATCCCAAATTCCCCAGAATACTAGATCATAACCATACCTGTAATCTCACTTTCTTCTGGAACTGAATGTTGATCAAATGAGGCTGCAAACCATCTGATCTGCAAAAAGGAAGAAACTTGAAATTGATTAGAGAAAAAGATGGGCATTTAGGGTTTTATTGTTTAACTGCCAATAGGTCTCGAGATTGTCGTCGCGGAGAGTGTTGACGCCATTGCCGGGCTTGCAAGAGCTAACGCTCCAAGCTGCGTTCTTTCCCATCTCTCTCAGATCTTCGTCTACGATTAGCTTATCGTTTCCTCCTCTGATCTTTCCTTCTCCCTCAGATTCCGATGATTCCGTCGCCATATCTAATCTCCGATGTCAACACTTTTTTTGCTAAAACCCTTCCAGCCAGGGTTTCAATTCGTCTTATGGATCAGTGGCTTGGCTCATATGAAAAACGTCCCGTCGTCAATAAACACTAAAACGACAGGACGTTTGCTTTTTTAACATGAAACTACATGAATGCTTTGCTTTTGAGTAACGAGAACAACAACAAACATTCTAGTATTTGGAATGGCTTAGGTTGGCTTTTCATTGTGGAAGTCGATTTGATTAAAAATTTCTTACTAAATTCTTAACATTTGCAAACTTTGTTTGTCGTTGATTTTGCAAAGTCTTATAGACCTGTTTATATTGATGTCACTACAAAATCTTCCCATTTTGTATCCGATTTTGTATATAAAACAATTAGAAAATCTTGACCAGGTGATTGTGGTCAAGTGGTAAGGAGGCGGGTCTGGGACGCTAACACGGTTCGACTCACCTGCTATGCGAAACTAAATCACAATTATCCTTGTCACCTAACACGGATATGAGCCCATACTTTAGGGCCCATTTGAATACCCGGAGAGAGGGTCTATCCGTGGACTGCACTTCCCCTTAGGGATTAGTCTGGGCTTCTCCATGGGCCTGGGATACCCCCAAGTAAATCAAAAAGAAAAAAAAAACAATTCGGAAATCTTCTTAAATCTCATAATAAAAATATAATATAAAATAAATGTTATAAATTTGTTTGTTATATATAATATCTCAAAAATGTTAAGAAAATTATAAAATAAGAATATATCTACAATTAGTAATTACTTTATTGAGAAATTTCATGATTTTTTAAAACCAAATAAAAAAAATTCTTTCAGTTCTTCTGATAACGACACTCAATATATAATTTGATATTTAGAGTTGTTGATAATATACCATGGATAAAATGTAAGGGATTTCCAATAATGAGCGAACAGAAAGATTGGAGATATAATCTTATTCAGACCGAAAGAACAAAAGAAGGTCCCCTTTGGTTAAAAATTTCAGCAACCACAATGATGCCCACTCTTTGTGGTTCTCATGCTTCATCCTTCAAACCTCTCAAATCTCTTAACTACTCTTATTTTTTAAGAAACTGCCCCCAATTTCTTTTAATGTTATGGATAATATCTTATGACCGATCTTGTCAAAATCAGACAGTTCATCGATTAGATCATTTGTTGGAACATTGATCCACTAGTTAGCCTGAAAGCTACTTTTTAAAATATATAACCATAATCTATAGGGAGGAATAGTGTTAGCATCAGTAACATTATTCACCACTAGTGTATAGTATTCCCTCTTTTTCAGGTGTCATTTTACTTTTTTTTTTTTCACATGAATTAAGAAAATAAATAATTTTATATATTTTTTATACAAAAATACAACTATCTATACACCTAACAATCTTTCGATCAACAGAAAAATAAATTGTAATAAAAAATTGTTAAATTTTGCATCGAAAGTCGAAAACGACATTTATTTTGTAACAAAAAAAAATTCTACAATGACATTTAATATGAAACTAAGGGAGTAATAAATTATAGCTCATTGATAAAGTTGGAAAATGGTAAGCTGAAAGTATGTGATCTGTTTAAATTCATGAAGAATTTGGGAAAGGTAATGAGAAAAGTACGTGGTGGTTAGCTAAAATATGTATTAGGCCAGCGTAAATATGCGTTTCATATTTTGGATTTGTTGCTTAGTGGCTAAGAGCATCGTTATCCCTGGTTTCTTAAGGGGATTTTTGCACTGTTCGCGGGTCTCACTGACATGTGGGGTCCGTGAACAGTGCAAGAACCGCTTCTTAAAACTACTAAATAAGAACCGTTTTTGAAGGGTTTCTTACACTGTTCACGGGCCACACTGACACATGGCGACCCGTAATTGGTTCGTTTTTATTTTTTTTTTATTTTTTTTTTAAATTAGCAAAACAAAAAACAAAAAAAAATAAAATTAATAGGAACCCCAAATGGGGTTCCATGGATAATGATGCTCTAAGCTGATTATCTGGTGTTTATTGTTAATTAATCTCTGACTAATTTAACTCGTTTATAAGACCTGATTGGTTTAAGCGCAAATGAGAGAGTTTTGCGAATGTGGTGGTTATGCTTTCAAGCAATATTTTGAAAATCGGACCGGAAATCGACTCGATATACCTACTGGTTGACTGGTTGGACCGGTTTAACCGGTCGAACCGGGTTTTATATTTTCTAAAAATTTAATATATATAATCATATATTTACATTATATAGATAATTATACATAAAATATATTTTATTTTCTCTTTACTAACTAGAAAAATGAACAATAATCACAACTCTAATTATATATACTACAAACAAGTGAATATTATGTAAAACTGAAATTGATAAAAAGCAAAAGATTGATTGTTTAAATTACCGTATTTATTTATTTATAAAATTAAAGTCTCAGATTTTATGAATATGTCAAAATAAGAATAATAATATAATATATAAAATATTAAGTTTTAATAACAGTTAAAAATACATTATTTATATGTTAATTTTTAGAACTGGGTTTTAAAGTTGACCCGGGTCATTGGTTTTACCGGTTCTTTACCGGTTTTATTGGTTTTTCTTAAATCCGAGTTTTAAATCAAACCGAATTCGGTTTCTTCCCCAGCAGTCTTCTAACTTTCCTTCGATTACAAAAAAGAACGAGAAGGACCGAGAAGACTTCTCTACAAATCTTCTCGGATAAACATGTTGGTTTTTCAATTGACCAAAATTTGTCAGAAATTTGACTTCTATAGAAAACTTCCCTAGAGGTCTTCCTGCGGAAGACATCTAGGGAAGTCTTCTTTTCTATAACTTGAAGTCTTCTCAGCGTCGCCAAAATTCTGTCTGAGTTACTTTTGCAATTGAGAATTAATAGCTAAACATTAAATATTAAAGAGAAGACTTCTCTAGAAGTCTTCTCAAGTTTTATTTCGGGTTTCTGGTCAAACATTTGGTAACGAGAGAAGACTTCTTAAGAGTTCTACCGCCAGAAGACTTCTCGAGAAGTCTTTTCATTAATATTTAATATTTTGCTATTAATTCTCAATTGCAAAAGTAACTCAGACAGATATCTGGCGACGCTGAGAAGACTTCATGTTATAAAAAAAGAAGACTTCCCTAGAAGTCTTACGATAGAAGACTTCTACAGAAGTTAAATTTCTGACAAATTTCTGTCAATTGCATAACCAACATGTTTATCCGAGAAGATTTCTAGGAAAGTCTTCTATGGGAATTTTGAGAATTTTTCAAATTCAAAAGCAAGCCAATATTTACAAAGGAAGACTTCTCAAGATGTCTTCTGCAGAGTAGACTTCCAGAGAAGTCTTTCTTCGTAAATTTGCAATTGCAAAAATGACCTAAACGTAAGACTTCTTAAGAAGTCTTCTCCGTCAATTTTTGTTAAACTTCAATTTTCTCAGAACTCAAAACGAATTTTTAATATTTTCTTGTCAATTAATGTGTATTAGTCAATATTGAGGCTCCTGAGTGAAATTCATAACTAAAATGATGATAATTATGAGGTTACAAACTTTTTATGATTATTAATGTTCCTAGCTAAACGTAGAAGACTTCTTAAGAAGTCTTCTGTGAGAAGATTTACGGAAGACTTCTTAAGAAGTCTTCTCCGTATTTTTTTAATATGATGTTCTGTGTTTGCTAATGTGTTTAATATGATTTTTTTCAAATGATGCTTCAATTACATGTTGTTTACGGAGAATGGTTGGTAAAAGATAATTCTTGGGATTTTATGGTTGATAATGTCGAAGGAGCGAGAATGTTATTTTTGAGTGAAGGTTCTACACATGATGAACTTGTTGAAATGGCTGTAGAAGATTTTAACCTGGACAAGAACGCAGAGGTTGTGGATTTAACTTACTTGTTACCAGACGCACTAATGCAACAAATAACTCCTGATACTCCTCCTATTAATGCTACAAGTAATAGAAAAGTTCAGAACTTGATCAAGATAAGTAAAACACATGTTGTACGTCTTTGTGTATCAACCCGAGGCAGGATGAGGAATGTTAATGATGCTAACGCTGAAGGAAACCTAGCTGTTGAAGGAGAAGAATACAATAGAGGGGAAGAAGAAAATGATGATAATTTGCCTCAAGATATAAATTATGAGGAGGAGAAGTATGTTGCTGAAGTGGATGATGAGTTTGGGGAATACAGTGAATATGGAAGAGTTAAGGATTAAGAAGAGGAAGAGGAAGAAGATATATGTTTTGAGAATTTCAAAGAGACATATGCTAATAAAGGAGAAAGCTCAAATGGGATAGTTGACAACAATATCTACGTCAGCCAGAGTTTTATCAGTTAAGCGTCATTGGTTTCATAGTTGCAGTTGACATCAATGAAGCATAAATTATCCTTCAAAATATACAAGACCACTAAAATTCTACTTGTAACAAAATATCGTGTTCCTGGGTGCAAATGGAAGCTTAGAGCGAGTGTGAAACATAGAACAAACACGTTTTGGGTAACAAAGTATGTGAAGACTCATACATGTTCTGTATTTGAACGACGGGCTCACCGGAAACATTTTACTGCGAAGTATGTTGGTCAGCTTTTCATAGATCGCGTTGGAATCATTGATGGGTTAAATCCAAAGCATAACCAAGATGCAATGAGGAACATGTTTGGCATGACTCTAGATTACACCACTTCATACAGAGCATTGTTACATGCCTAAAAATTGGTAAGAGGATCAGCAGAAGAATGGTATGAGAGGCTGCCTTCATATTTGGAGCATATCACGTTAGCAAATCCGGGTTCTAAGACTAGTATAAAACTTGATGCTGAGAATAGATTTAAGTATCTATTTATATCATTTGGAACTTCTATTGCTAGTTTTCAGTATCATAGAAGGGTCATCGTGGTGGATGAGACTCACCTAAGTGGGAAGTATGAAGGTGTTATATTAGTTGCAGCAGCACAAGATGGTAATTTTCAGATATTTCTATTGACTTTTGGAATCTTAGATATAGAAGATGATGCTGCTTGGGAATGGTTTTTTACACAACTGAGGAGTTGTGTATCTGATCATCATGCTTTGATGATATTCTTCGGCCGGCACACATCCATTAAAAGCGCGTGTGATAAGGTGTTCCCTTGGGCAACCCGAGGAATATGTTATTATCACCTACAACAAAACATTGTCCAAAGTATAAAGGGAAACATCTATTGTACTTGGTTAAAGGCGCTGTTTATGCTCATACACTCTTCGCCTTTAACCACTACATGGAGGAGATCCAAAATGCTAACTCGGCACTGGCAACATATTTGGAGGAAGCGGACGTGAGACTATGGTCACAGGTTCATTGTCATAGAGAAAGGTACAATATAAAAACGAGCAACATAGCTGAATCTATTAACTCCGCTCTCAAGAGAGCAAAAGGATTTTCTATAATGTTTCTTTTGGAGTTTATAAGGGAAAATTTGGGAAGGTGGTATTGGAAAAGGCGAGAATATGCTCTGAATCTCACAACTGAACATAGTCGGGGAGTTGAATACTTATTGGTGATTCGTGAGGAGCTAGCAGATACGATGACTGTTCAACCAATTGATGGAAGTCGATTCTTTGTGGCAGGTGGCAAACTTGACTGTGATGTTGATTTGGAATATATTAAGTGTGATTGTGGTGTCTATGGAATCGAGAAAATACCTTGCTCGCATGCTATAGCAGCTGGAACCTTTGCTAATCGGCATATTGCAACACTTGTGTGCCCCCTATATTCGAGGGAATATTTGTCTGCAGGATACTCACATAATATATATCCTTGTGGTGGAGATGTTGAGTCCCAGACTTGTTTTTCTCCAGATGTAAAGCGTGGTCCAAGGCAACCAAAGAAATCAAGATGGCTATATTGGTTGTAGCTATCTAGGATGAGAGGACACAAACCGCATAAGCTACACAAGGATTATAGCTGCTCAAACTGCAGACAACCTGGTCATACACGTCCAAATTATCCAAATAGTGAGAACTAATCTTCTGTAAGTCTTCCGGAGGATGTTTTCTTGAAGTCTTATGTAAGTCTTACGGAGGATGTCTTCTTGAAGTCTTCTGTAAGTCTTCGGTAAGTCGTGTGGATGTCTTCTGTAAGTCTTCCAAAGGATGTCTTCTTGAAGTCTTCTATTTCATCTTCTGGATGTCTTCAAAAAGTCGTTTGGACGTCTTCCAGCTATTTATCTTATGTCTTGTGCACTTATCTTATGTCTTGTGAACTTATGTCTTATGAACTTATCTTATGTCTTATGTCTTGTGAACTTATGTCTTATGAACTTATCTTATGTCATTCCTCAAAATTAGTTGTACATAAGATTAGTTTAAGGTTACAAAATATTAGTTCAATCGTACAGATCCAAGCCTTCAATACCGGTATCTGTCCCATTGTTGCCAGGGGTCTGATCAAATAGCTCTGTAGCCATCTTCTCCCTAATACTCTTGAAGTTTTTATCAGAAAAAGCAGAAGGAAATGATTCCATTCCAAGAGCATGACACTCAATGTACTTCAATGTGAACACTCCACAATCACCAGCACGACACTGAGGTACTTTGGCAGTCACTCTCGCATATGTGAATGACTTAAGTGTTTATTTGACTCGCTCTTCGACGGAGGCAAAACATTCATCAAGCAAATAGGGTATCATATTGGCAAAAGTCTCCATTAACTCGGTGAGTTGAGCAGGTCTAATATGGGAAATAATGATGTCCTAGATGGTGATATGCCTGTTTGGAATGGACACCCAAATAGCAATCCAATGATCGTTATGCAAGTTCACAGGCGCATAAATATCATCCACCTCGGATCCCTAAACCTTATTTGTTTGACAAAATTTGGGTAGTAAACAAGCATAATAATCTCAAATCCCAGCAGGGAGCCGCCTTCCTAACCCGTTTATATCAGGCTCTGACCTCTTAAACTCTGGGTACTTAAACAAACACATTCTACTAAACACATGATCGAGAAAGCAAAACCTATCGGTCCTAAAATGCTCTGGACTCCTATGAAACCGTTGCCTCAGTAAATTGATAAAACCGTTCATATGCTGCATTGAAAACATAACAAGTCAGAAGACTTCAAGAAGACATAGAAAGTCAGATAACTTCAAGAAAACATCCTCTGGAAGACTTCCAAAAGACTTAGAGAAAACTTCCGGAAAACTTACAGAAGACTTTCAGAAGACATCCTCCGGAAGACTTCCAGAAGACTTCCATAAGACTTCCAGAAGACGTCCTCCGGAAGATTTACAAAAGACTTCTATCAGACTTCCAGAAGACATCCTCCGGAAGACTTACAAAATTCTTACAGAAGACTTCTAGAAGACTTCCACAAGTAAACCTTAAAAATCTTACCGAGTCGTAGAACCATTTTAGGGGTGTTCGGATGGTGGAATACAACATACTTGGTCCCGGTTGTCTTTTATCAAAAGATATTTTATGATTCCTGAAAACAGCAAAACTAGATCAACAAACAACAACAACCAACTTAATGTTCCGTGGGAGATTAGTACTTACAGATCTTTTTTCAAAAATTCAATAAGCAACTTATTGTTCTTCTTGTCAACGGGAGCAAACGGATCATAGCCAAGATCAGCCTTCTTGTTCGGTACGATCACTTTGGCTGTGATGTTGCCCTAATAAGGAGACTGTTGTGGTGCAGCAAGCTTCCTATCTCGCTCACTCTTTCCCCTGAGGAATGCCATGGTAGCATCTTTCTTTACATGGTGTCTCTCTTCCTCCCTATCTAAGTCTGATGTGTTTGGTTCAGTTTTGTCCATAATGACAACACTTGGGTCTTCCACCTCCGGGACCCGAGGTGCATTGATACTACTCATTTATTTTTGGTTAGTGTCTTTGTTCATACTTCCTCCTTTTTTCCCATTCACACTTTCACTCTGCAATTTCGAGTTCAATATAAATGTCAAGACAAGTACCAAACATAACAACTTCAATCCACATAAAATTAACTTAGCCAAAGGTTTCAATCAACAAATAAAACACATGTACCATCCATCTAATCAACAAATGAAACAAATCCATACAAAATACAATTTACACTTCTTATTCTTAGTATTTCTCTTCACTTTGATTTTGGAAGAGGTTTCAGTACTAACCCCTAATTCGTGTGCAGCCTTATCCGGTTCTGAAACTGTGAGTTGAAGTTCATTGTGGTTGATTCCTACCTTCTTCTCCACAGCTTCAATCCTATCGGCAAAAAGCTTGATCTCGTTTAGGCACTGTCCAAACCCATCAGTCATAACTTTCGTCAAGTTCTTGAAACTTTGTTCAAGATCTTCTTTCTTAACCCCACTCCACAAAATAAAAATCTCAGTACGAGCTTCAAACGAGCCTCAGAAGGATCCTCAGAGACTGTACGAAGTTTCTTCCAGGGTCTTCTTTCTTCCTTGAAAGAAAGCTCAAGAGATTCATCCTTAACAATGATAATCTTTGGATTGGTCCACGGCTTAGTACCATGATCTGCTCAGCAGCACTCTTTGTCCCACTTCATCTTACCTTTACCACAAAGATTCACGAGGTTTTTAACTGCCACATTGGTGTTATCATTGTCCCATTGAGGGAACAATTCAACAATCTCATTCACCACAAGGTTCACCACACGAGTCTGCAGGAAGTAATTAATCTCAAGTTAGATACTGAGACAATAATCACTACCATACTATTGGGAATGATCAGAAATACTTGTGTGTTGATACCCTCTTTGACAAATTTTTGTTCTTTATGTCCCTTATATGCCAGCAAATGAGGACTAGGTTTGTTTCGTATTGGCTTTTCATACTCTGCAACAAAGTCGGGCATAACGAAGTAGATCCATACTTGAAGTACTTGAACAAACCCATCAATGATATAAGATTTTGTCAAATCCTTAGCTTTCACAGAGTCCATAAGGATCTTGAACGCCAATCTCCCCCATGGGTAGGTCTCAAAGTCTTCTAGATTCATCACTAGCCTGGCAGGACTAGCCCATGTAGCGGATGTGGACTTTCCTCCTTCAATGAATCCTGTGTAGATGACTAGGTATCCCAGCCTCATGCGGTCATCCCGAGACCACTGTCCACATCTCCCACACGCCGCCACTATTTGCTGGGAGCTTGGACCACAATCGATATCAACACCCATCAACTCCCATAACCGATACAACTCCTATGTCAGCCATACATGAGGATTATCCCGATGCTCAACATACTCGCAGTTAAGACCGGTGAGATGTTCGAACTCAATGAGTGAAAACCTCACTGGCTCTAAACCAATGAGACTCCAAAGCTCGTACTTCTTCTTGACATCAAGCTGAAAACAGAGCATATAGTGAACCAGCCTAGACCGCCAACCAAAGTTCAACTCCCAAAACTTTATGAAGACTCCCAACCTAGAGTTCTTCAACTTCTCTCATTCATCAGCATGGAGAGCATCCTTTACAGCAGGAAGTAATCTAGGGTCATCGGTATGATATTCAATGCTCTTTAATGGAATGGGATCTTCCCCTAGGGTGAACAACCTCTTCTGGACTTCTGGTAATTCCATTTTATAGCCTGCCAACAATGACAAAACAACATCTCAAACATAAAAAAACACACAAAAAGTTCTATAATAACATCCAGGCTCTGGAAGACTTTGGAAGACTTCGGAAGACTTACGAAAGACTTCGGAAAACTTACAGAAAACTTCGGAAGACTTACCGAAGACTTACGGAAGACTTACCGAAGACTTACGGGAGACTTTGTGGAAGACTTCCGGATGGCTTCCATAAAGTCTTCCGGATGACTTCCATGAAGTCTTCCGGATGACTTCCATGAACACTTACGGATGACTTCCATGAAGACTTACGAATGATTTCCATGAAGACTTACGGCAGACTTCTGGGAGACTTACGGAAAAATGGGTCAACTTGAGGTCGTAAAGGAAAGAAATAGAGGAAGAAGTCACGGGGAGAAACGAACGGTTTCAGATCTGAAATAAAGAGGAAATGGTTAGTTCAATCTAGTATAATACACTTGGGAGATGAAGGAGATACAAGATTGACCGAAAAAAAAAGATTACATAGAGTGAAAATGACGGAGAAAAGATTCGTCGGAAATCGTCACAGTTATCTCCTTAGAAGAGGAGGCTAGGGTTTTCACCAACTTTTTTTTTCGGAAACACCGAAAATTAAAAAAAAAGAGTGAAAAATACTATTTATATGTACGGTAAATTATCAGGTTATGTTAAATATAATTTTGGTTTTTTTCCGGTTAATTTCAAATTGAAGGGTAAATTAATTTCAAATTGAAGACTTCTTGAGAAGTCTTCTCGGAGTCTTCCTGAGAAGTCTTCTCGGAGTCTTCCGGGAAGTCTTCTAGTTCAGAGTCTTCAGGGAAGTCTTCCAGGAGTTAGAAGACATCCCGAGAAGTCTTCTGGAAGTCTTCTGAAACCCTAAATAAATTAACAAACAAAAAAACACTTCCTTAAACATAAAATAAACTTAAAAAGTGTTTAAAATTATCTTATTAGAGGATCACTAACACATCTTTGTCAAATTCAAAAAATAAAAAGTTAAAAAGATAAGATTTCAAAATCTACGCCTAAAACTACCTACAATACTATAACATATGTTACTAAACCCTAAACCAATAAATATCATGACTCATACATTAAATCATCTAGGTTAAAAACAATTCAATTTTAGTTGATATAAATTTACATCATTTACAAATGTTTGTGGTTACATGATTTCTATTCCCCCCCCCCATATAAATATTTTTATAAATTATTTTTAAGATTTATTGTTTGAGAAGACTTCCAGAGAAGTCTTTCGGAGAATACCTACAGCGAAGTCTTCTCAGAGAAGACTTTCGGAAGACTACTGGACGGCTCTCGGAAGACTTCCGGAAGAATTCGCCATTAGGCGGGAATTTAAATTTCACTAAAATTCAAGCGGGAAAATTGTAGAGTTTTCTGTGAAGTCTTCCATAAAGTCTTCTACTGCATTATATGTTAGAAGACATCCCGGGAAGTCTTCTGGAAGTCTTTCTAAACCCTAAAATCAATTAACTAACCAAAAAAAACTTTCTTAAACATGAAATAAACTTAGAAAGTGTTTAAAATCATATTATTAGAGGACCACTAACACATATTCGTCAAATTCAAAAAATAAAAAGTTAAAAAGATAATATTTCAAAATATACGCCTAAAACTACCTACAATACTATAACATATGTTACTAAACCCTAAACCAATGAATATCATGACTCATTCTACATTAAATCATCTAGGTTGAAAACAATTCAATTTTAGTTGATATAAATTTACATCATTTACAAATGTTTGTGGGTACATGATTTTTATTTTTCCCACATATAATTTTTTTATAAATTTTATAAATTATTTTTAAGATTTATTATTTGAGAAGAATTCTCGAGAAGTCTTTCGTAGAATACTTACAGGGAAGTCTTCTATAGAAGACCTACATGAAAGTCTTCTCACGAGAAAATGTTATTATTGTAAAATTGAATACATTTTTTTTTGTTTTCTCACAAAGAGTTTGTTGTATTTTCACTAGCCTTTTGGGTTACTTTTGCATTTGATTGAATTTGAGATACACTTTTGCATTTGAAATCAAGTTTTGAGTCATTTTTAGCAATTTCTCCAAATATAATTAATAACAATATTACATTTACTTTTTGCAAAAAAAAATAAAATTAGATGAAAGTTATAATTTTGATGAAGAAGTTATTTACTTTATCAAGATTAATATTATATTTTAAAAATATTTTGTTTATATATATATATATATATATATTAGTTGTTAAGGATTTTTTTTACTGATAATATTTTTATTTTGAATTTAATAAACTATAAACTCTAATATGAGTTAGTGAGTAATAAGAACATATAAAACATATTTATATATTTATGACGTATCAGTTTTAATTTTAAATTTATATTTTTTTTAAAAGCTTATATATCCATATTAAATTGTAATCAATTTTTGATTTTGAAAAAATTAGAATATTTATAAAGAGATTTATGATATTTTGTAAGTGTGTAAAATGTCAACAATAGCCAACATCTGAAAATTTTGTGCTTTTAAGTGTTAACAACAACATCTTCAAAATGTAATTTTAAAAATTAAAAATCGTTTTGATATACTTTATAGGTTCTCTAAATTTAACATAAAACTATTCATTTTCTTTCAGATTATAATTTTTATATTGCAAAACTATTCTTTCATTTTGATATATTTTTTATATCAAAAAAAAAATATATATCATAATTATGTACTTTATTAAGATTCGATTAACAATAACTAGTTATCTACTTAACTAAAAATAAAAGTACTACAGTTACATAAGTTAGTTATTTATATTTCTATCTACATCAATATAATATAATTTAGCTTATATTATCATAGAAAATAACTATATTTACTAAAATATTATTACAAAAACAAAAAGGATGGGAATTTGTAAGTACTAAATAAAATAATAATTAACTAGAAAAAATATATAAAAAGAATATTTGTTAGTGTTTCAAAAAAAAAAGTGTTTCAAAAAAAAAAGAATATTTGTTCAGTGGAAAACATCACAAGCCATTAGATCAAACATCTATCTATGCTATTATTTGAGAAGTAATTTTCGTATATAATATGTTCTATATCATTTTAAGTTATTTTACTTATGTGTCATATTTTAAATAGTTTTATGTGACTCATTAATTTATTAGTTTAAATAATATTATTAATTTAAGCTTTGTCATTAAATATATAATTATTATGCTTAACTTTGTAAATTATACGGGTATAACACAATTCAAATTAAAACCAATACAAACCATTAACCAAAACCAAGCATGGCAAATAATGTAAGATCGACGTAGGTGATCTTTTCATTTTATACAAATAATAGTTTATAACCATACTATACTATTATATGATATATAATAATAGTTTGATCCATTAATAATTTTTGAAAAGCAAGCCCCTTAATCTTGTTCTTATTGGAGATATTTATCTGGCTAGACACTGCCACAATATTAAAGTAAGTATTAAAATTTTGGAATACACACAAAAGTTAAAAATTGTTTTAATTGAACTGGTATTAGTTGATACCTATAATATTTTTTCTTTAGTTTAGATTTGCACTAATTATACAATTTAGTGTTTATTACTTATCTTGAAATCTAGTTTTTAGGAGATGAAGATCCATGTTTCTATTGATGAACGTTTTTTTGGTAACTTTCGATCTAAGTTAATCTTAAAGAGATTATTTTGTTCTATAGTAATTTACCATTGGTGACTATACCACAAAGTATATAACGAATGTTATGCCTTTCAAGCTAAACTTCTATTAAACAACCAAAATGACTACTTTTTCATGTATATAAGTAATTTGAAGTTGAGTTTAACCTTATATTAATAAGTAACTATACCATTATTATGTCCGTATGTGTCGATAAACACCTAGTTGACGTTATTGTTAGAGCTAAAATAGAATTAGCTACTGAAGATGGTCTAAATCGTTCTCTAAACATATATAATACTATTTATCTGTTATTTTTATCTCAATATATATCTACTCTATTAAAATAGAGTCTTACTTTTTATCTACTTACAAATAGTTTTGGTTGGACCCTTGCATTTAACTAGCTTACATATTATTTTTACTTTTACCTAACTTAATTATTATTAAATATATAAACTAGTCTAAAATTAAGGAACTAAATTACTAATCTATTATTTTTAAAAAATAATCATTTTGGTTTATATTAACACTAAATTTGAATAAACAATCAATTATATTTTATTTACTAATATAAAAAGAATTATATATACCTACAAATCCGTATAAATATAAAATTGTACTTTAACCCAAATGCAAGAAATAAATTCTTCAAAACTTTCACCAAATACATAATATAACTCTTATAGACAGAGTATTAAAATTAGATATATATATATATATATATATATACATATTTGAGAAAATAAATATTAATAATTAGTTACTATGAATACTTAATGATATAATGGAACATATTATTATTGATATTTTTATGAGTATAGTTTTACTAACTATTTCAATAAACATGTAAAATCTTTATCAAAAATAAAACTAATTGATAAATATAAAACACATTTTAAGTTACGCATTGGCCTTGGAATACATGTTAGATATTTTAAATTTTGATTCTAATTTAGATCATATCCTAAGTCTCATTCTGGTAAATACAGATCGAATTCAGAGATAACGTATTGGTTTTGGTTCTAATTTGTACCACATCCTAAAATTCATAAAGTAGCCATATATCATTCATATTTAAATTATATTGGTTCGGTTTAGATATATCCAAAATTTAAAAGCAAAACATAAGGAGTAAATATTTATTTATATAAAAGTGAATATTTAAAGTAATTATTTAAAACTTAATATTTATTTTTAGATATCATTTCAAAAAATATAGAATTGAATATTTGAAGTACATATTTATATTTGTGATTTTTTAGACTTTTTGGGGATTTTTTTGGGATTTTCAACGTTTGGTTTACCCATTCGGATTCAACTAATAACACTTCGGGTTCATATATCTTGTATACCACCTTATAAGACTCATTCTGGTATTTCTGAAATTTTGGATTGGTTATGTACGAATCAAAATTTTTGGTTTGAGTTCGGTTTGGACTTTAGGTTATATATTTTTTACTCATGTTTCTTTCAAATAAAAAAATGACTATATAAATTTTCATAAAAAAAATCATCCGCGCTAAAGCGCGGGTTAAAATCTAGTTATTGTATAAAACAAAATTTCTACAAACATTGGTGTGATAATCATAAGACCATTAAATTGCTCACTTCTGGTTTAGATATCAGAAAACAAGGATCAAATGATTTTGCAAAAGCTGAATTGCCAACTTATCCTCTTTTTATCTGAGCGAAATTGTCACTATGATCGGCATATATAGTGGATTATGTTTCTGATTTTCTGTGTTAATTATTTTATGATTTCAATTATGAAATCAACACCAAGACCTAATTTAGATTTGTCTTAATTCAATCCTAACACATTTCTAAAGAAGATAGAAAGACTAACCTTGATCCATGCTTGGATGCAATTCCACCAATTGATCTTCTCCTCTTTAACCTTCTCTTTGGTGATTTCCTTGATGGACAAGAAATCTCAAAATCTTCCTTAGTCTCTCTTTGATGATCACTATTATTGTGGTGTCTTTCTGGAGAGATTTTTCATAGCCCATAAAGTGATGTAGGATGTCAATATATATTAGAGTAAGGGATGTGACTAACCAACACAACCTTTCATCCTTTTAACCACCACAATATACAGTTTACATATATTAAATTCTTATGGTAATATATTCCTTTATTATTACCTTTTACATATATGTATATGATCATGAGACTAAAGACTATAAATATAAGGTAAAGTAGGAGGGTTATCAATACACCCATATTCTAACTCATTACTCGAAACCGATCCATCACGGTATCGACTTTTATATTAGAATATAAAATATTAATAGAAACTTGAACTTTATATTAAACCAATAGATACATAGGTCACATAGAATATAAAATATTCTTACATTCTCCCACTTGACCTTTGTGTCGATTTAAGGGTTCAATAACTTTAATGTGCACTTTTACATCAAGTTCGCTTGATCTTCACTAAAATTAGAAATGATCGAATCATGGCGGTTGTATGTCATTTAACCGGCATAGTCCCTTCCATGTATCACAAATTAATTCTAATTATGTATCAATCCTTACATGAGAAGAACCTTTATTTCTCAAAACAAACATATGTTATCTACAAACCATAAGTGTATACACATACTTTAATGATAACATAATTAACAAATCAGAAACATAATCTTTAAGTGAATTCTCAGTGTCAAATACATAATGAGCATCCATAATTAAAATAACAAGGCTTTATCTATAATTCCCATACGCTCTACATGGCCATTGAACGCCTTGGGTGGTAAACCTTTAGTTAGCGGATCCGCTACCATCATGTCCGTCCTTATGTGCTCAAATGACACTCTTTGTTTCTGAACTTCTTCTTTAACAGACAAGTACTTTAACTCCATGTGCTTAGCACCCTTCGAGTACTTGTCGTTCTTTGAAAAGAAGACAGCTGCAAAATTATCACAGTAAATTCTCAGCGGCTTGGCTATAGTGTCGACAATCCGAAGCCCTGAGATAAAATTCCGCAGCCATAGTGCATGAATAGTGGCCTCAAAGCATGCCACATATTCAGCCTCCATAGTGGAAGTAGCAATGAGAGACTGCTTTCCACTCTTCCATGATATTGCTCCCCCAGCTAATAGGAACAAGTAACCAAACGTTGATTTTCTGCGATCAACGCATTCGGCATAGTCTGAATCTGAATATCCAATAACTTCCAGCTGATCAGATCTCCTATATGTAAGCATGTGCTCTTTGGTGCCTTGCAAGTACCTAAGAACCTTCTTTGCAGCTTTCCTGTGGTCCATTCCGGGATTACTCTGATATCGACCCAACATTCCAACAGCAAAGTTGATATCGGGTCGAGTACATGTTTGAACGTAGTTCAAACTCCCAACCACCGATGCATAGGGAATTCTTTCCATTTCTTTACGCTCCAATTCATTCTTAGGACATTGCATTTTACTAAACTTGTCCCCCTTCTGAATTGGAGCTATTCCTGCGGAGCACTTTTCCATCTTATATCTCGCTAAGATCTTATTGATATATCCTTTCTGAGACAAACTTAACAATCCTTGTGATCTATCTCGAAAGATCTCTATCCCAATCACATAAGATGCCTCACCCATATCTTTCATTTCAAAGTTCTTAGAGAGATACTTCTTCACATCATGTAACATACCCATGTCATTTGTAGCAAGCAAAATATCATCAACATATAGGACTAAAATCACAAACTTACTCCCACTAATCTTAATGTAGATACATCGATCAACGATGATCTCTACAAAACCATATGACGTGATGGTATTATTAAACTTTATATACCATTGTCGAGAAGCTTGTTTTAGTCCATATATTGACTTTCTCAGCTTACACACCAAATTTTCTTTTCCTGCGACCACGAAACCTTCTGGTTGGTCCATATATACTTCCTCCTCAAGATCTCCATTCAGAAAGGCGGTTTTCACATCCATCTGGTGAAGCTCAAGATCATAATGAGCCACCAAAGCCAAAACAATTCTAAGAGAATCTTTCTTTGGAACAGGAGAGAATGTTTCTTTATAGTCAATGCCATCTTTTTGAGTGAAACCTTTCGCAACAAGGCGAGACTTTCGTCTTTCAATTTTACCTTTCTAGTCGCGTTTAGTCTTACATACCCATTTACAACCAACGGTTTTGAAACCATCGGGCAACTCTACTAAGCCCCATACATGATTATCACTCATAGATTTCATTTCTTCTTTTGAAGCATCAAACCACTCTTTAGAATTGTCACTTTCCATGGCCATTTTGAATGAGATCGGATCTTCATCCATGCTTAAGTCACATTCATTTTCAATAGTATAAGCCACATAATCATTTGAAATGGCAGATCTTCTTTCTCTTCCAGATCGCCTTATAGGTATTTGTAGTTCACTATTCTCTTTTTGAATTATGACAGGTTCATCAATAGTATTTTCAAATGGTGGAACTGGAGCATCATTATGTTGCTGTATTGTGTCATTAAACTTAGATGCAACAATAGGAACAACTACCTCAGGTGGAACTACATGTGAAGAAACTTCAACCTGAACTTCAGAAATGTCCACCTTTCGCGGTTCACCACTCCCACTAGTTTCACCATTTTCAATGAACCTAGCATTACCCGAATCAACTATTCTCGTACTATGATTAGGGCAATAAAATGTATACCCCTTTGATTTTTCAGGATATCCAATGAAAAAGCCACTGACTGTCCTAGAATCAAGTTTCTTCTCATGTGAATTATATAGCCTTGCTTCTGCTGGACAACCCCACACACGTAGATGTCTTAAACTAGGTTTCCTTCCCGTCCACAATTCATAAGGGGTCTTAGGAACTGCCTTACTAGGAACTCGATTAAGCACATACGTTGCAGTTCTTAATGCATATATCCACAACGAGAGGGGTAAAGAGCAATTACTCAACATGCTCCTAACCATCTCTATTAAGGTACGATTCCGCCTCTCAGCTACACCATTCTGCTGAGGAGTACCAGGCATTGTGTATTGTGCACAAATGCCTCTACTTTCAAGTAATTTTGCAAATGGACCAGGACATTGTCCACTTTCATCGAATTTTCCGTAAAATTCACCACCTCTATCAGATCTCACTACTTTAACCTTTTTATCTAATTGCCTTTCTACTTCATCAATGAATATCTCTAGAACATTCACAGACTTAGACTTTTCATGCAGTAGATAGGTATATCCATATCGTGAGTAATCATCAATAAAAGTGATGAAATATTTTTCGCCACTCCATGAAGGAGCATCGAAAGGGCCACATATGTCGGTGTGTATTAACTCAAGAAGCTGAGTGCTTCTTGTGGCTGGTTTCTTTAAAGTATGTTTCGTCTGCTTTCCTTTAATGCAGTCTATGCATACATCTAGGTCACTGAAATCCAATTGAGGAAGAATTTCATTCTTTATCAACCTCATAATTCTTTCTTTGGAAATATGACCTAGTCGTTGATGCCACAAGAAAGCAGAATTTTCATTAGTTGCGCTACGCTTAATGCCTCGACTTTCAACATTAAATAAGGATTCAGAAAATTTTACATCAAGATTAAACTTATAAAGTGAATCAAATAAAGTACCACTACCATAAAAGTAATCATTTCGGTACAATGAGAAAACACCATGTGCAACCTTAATACTAAAACCTAAATTGTCCAACCTACTAACAGAAACAAGATTTCTAGCACACTCAGGTACATAGAGACACCCTTCAAGATCCACATGACTTCCAGTGTCCAAGATCAATCTATACGTCTCAATTCCTTCTATTTGTGCCTTCATCCTGTTTCCCATGAACAAATATTGTTCAGGTCCTCTTATGGGTTGGATCGAACTGAATCCCTGTTTAATATGAGACACATGAGTAGTAGCACCAGAATCTAACCACCAAGTATTATTAGGAACTTCGACAAGATTCATTTCATAGCAAACAAAGCTGTAATGTTTACCTTTCTTGTCGAACCAACCCTTCCTTTTAGGATAATCCTTCTTGAAGTGTCCTACTTGCTTACAAAAGAAACACTTCTTTTTCTTTTGGATTTGACTTTGAGGTCCTTTCACGAAGTTCTTAACATTCCTTTTGTCTTTTCTACTTGATGTTCTTTTGATGCTACTGGCACTTCCAAGACCTACAAGGTTAGCAACTTGATCTTTCATCTTCCTTAATCTCCCTTCCTCTTGAA
Organism: Moricandia moricandioides; assembly: GCA_905132885.1. Taxonomy (NCBI): domain Eukaryota; kingdom Viridiplantae; phylum Streptophyta; class Magnoliopsida; order Brassicales; family Brassicaceae; genus Moricandia; species Moricandia moricandioides. The sequence continues at coordinate 29,794 of CAJHQQ010003088.1, read as the reverse complement.
TTAACATAGCCTTTAATTCCTTAAAGTTCCATTTATCCTTAATGGTGTTGTAATTCACCTGGAACTGGCTAAATTCAAGAGGTAGAGAGTTCATGATGAATTGAACCAAGAACTGCTCATGTACCTCCATTCCTAAGGTCGTTAACTTTGCTGCCAGATTAGACATGTGCGTTACATGATCATGGATTGGTTGAGACCAGTCAAACTTCTTTGTAGTTAGCTCATTCATGAGACTTCCTACAATCGACTTGTCAGCCAATTCTGATTGTGAACACTCCTTAATTTTCTCTATGAATTCCCTTGCTTTCTCTGTCTTAGGCATTGATGGCTTAATACTTCCTGCCATCGTCAACCTCATAAGGTTCAAGCTCAGCCTGTTAGATCGCTTCCATCTCTCATAACGAGACTTTTCAGATTCAGAGCTATCTGCCGTAATAGCTGACGGTTCTTGATCAGTTAGTATGGCGGAGTCCAAAGCCATTACACCCAGTGTAAACTGGATTTGCTCGAACCACTCACCATAGTTGAGGCCATTAAATTTTACCACAGAGTTAGCAGATGCAAACACATTTGATGAAGCTGCAAGCATTCATACATGTTTACCCGTTAGTGCTTTGAGACTTTAATGTATATTCAGACTAATAAAAAATTTAACACTTATATTTTAAATAACCTTTGGGCAATATTTAAATACAAGTACTATCATTGATGCTAATTATATATTCTTTAATATTAATCAAATCAAACACTAGTCAAATAAATATGTTATCTTTGGATATACATATTATTGACTATAGTAAGAAATGACTAATTCTTTATTATTATTAATTATATTCAATGATCCACCTTTGGGTGATCTCTTAGAATATAAATAATAAATTAATTGACCGATCAAACTTTTATGTCATTTAGCATCCTTGATCTTGATCAATTATAGACTATTATTAATTTTAATATTTATAAGTAAATAACAAGGCCACTTTGGTGACTAACATGTTATAAGCTATATAAATATTAAAATACTAGGTAAATTTATCTTAATATTATGTTAATATTTCATAACATAATTATTTATCCTTATATATATATATATATATATATATATATTGTGTTAAAATTTTATAACACAAATTACCTATTATTAAAATGCAGCGAAAGCATTTTAAACTTAAAAAAAATATATAATATTTAATTAATAAATATTATATAACTAGATATGTTCCTAAAACTAAATAGAACACTTAACCATATAATTTACTTAATTATTTGAGTACTTTGATAAACCATATTGATTTATCAAATAATTAAGAAATGTCATTATATGTTTTTTTTTTTTGCACCCTTTCGGCATTCGGCATTCTAAAATTGTAGTTTTTCACAAATAGTTAATTCGTTGATTATCTTTAAAGACAAATAAGAATTCAGCATGCAACCTTTCATGCATGCATATGCGCATAATTCTAGAATATATATTAAAATAAACTAACCACCAACATATGTTATTATATATATGTTACTTTACATGTGACTTTTCATACTCACAATTGTAACCGTCACAGAAAGTCAATCCGCTTGCATGCAAATCATTCATTCTTCAGAATCATTTATGCATGCACATGTCGACAAAAACAAATGGCCATTATGCAAATAATCATTTTCCCAGATTATGTAAGTTTTTTCCCTTTCGTGAACATCTTTCATAGATCAACAACAACCCATTAATTTAGTGGCCGACATATTAAGCGCTTTATGACATCGTAAGACTCCGTCATTGAAACAACTACACACTCGTTCATAGATTGATTGAGTGTATCGTATCGTCATGTACGTTTACGATGCCGTACTCATATGCATGATCATGAACACATATTTAAACATAACACTTAAACCAATACCACACGTTCAAGTATCATGTTCCTTGATCGCTTAATAAAGGCACTTTATTCTAATAATTCCTTTCAGTAACCGTATTATTTGAGACCAATTATGAACACTCATTAAAACGGATCATACCGTATATGTTCATAACTAGTTTGGTGAATTAAGAAATCTAAATTGGCTCTGATACCACATGTTAATTATTTTATGATTTCAATTATGAAATCAACACCAAGACCTAATTTAGATTTGTCTTAATTCAATCCTAACACATTTCTAAAGAAGATAGAAAGACTAACCTTGATCCATGCTTGGATGCAATTCCACCAATTGATCTTCTCCTCTTTAACCTTCTCTTTGGTGATTTCCTTGATGGACAAGAAATCCCAAAATCTTCCTTAGTCTCTCTTTGATGATCACTATTATTGTGGTGTCTTTCTGGAGAGATTTTTCATAGCCCATAAAGTGATGTAGGATGTCAATATATATTAGAGTAAGGGATGTGACTAACCAACACAACCTTTCATCCTTTTAACCACCACAATATACAGTTTACATATATTAAATTCTTATGGTAATATATTCCTTTATTATTACCTTTTACATATATGTATATGATCATGAGACTAAAGACTAAATATAAGGTAAAGTAGGAGGGTTATCAATACACCCATATTCTAACTCATTACTCGAAACCGATCCATCACGGTATCGACTTTTATATTAGAATATAAAATATTAATAGAAACTTGAACTTTATATTAAACCAATAGATACATAGGTCACATAGAATATAAAATATTCTTACATTCTGATTCTGATGATGTCAACTTTGTTGCTTCAATGAATCTTTAGTGAAATCCGAGGCAACATCTGTTGTAGAGACTCCGTGACTGAGTAACAAGACAGAGAACTCAGACAAGTAACAAGAACTCAGAATAATCAGACAAGTTTTCAGATTGATAAAATATTCACCTGTTCTACATATAAATCATCCACCGCAAGCTCCAGTTCTGGGTTTAGGACAGCGAGTTTCATCGACAAGAACTGAAGTTTTTCACTTTAAAGATTTGGATTTGTAACTTTGGTTAATGGTGAAACAGAGAATCATGGTCTCATTACTTACCTCAACTTGTCTCTGGAGAGATTGAACATAATTGATGATCTCGTCAAGCATACCGGCTTGTCCAGTGACTTTTTTGCATCCAGGGACAATATCTTGCAGATATTTCATCTTCTTGCTGATCTTTTCTCTTCTTGCCTGCAGATACAAAAATATTTTTAAAACCCCTAGAATTATCGTCTACCTTGTAACGCAAGTAACTTATTCAAAACACTTTTATTACCCTTTCTGCTAAACTGTGTCTGTCTGTGGCTTGGCCTCTACGAGATCTCACGTGGATATAATCTAATTTCTGTATATCTGAAGCTCCCTTTGCAGTGTCTGAAGATGCTTCCATGTTACTCATGCTTGATTTTCCTTTCATGTTTGACTCTGTCTCAACCTCTAATTTTATCTTCTTCACTGTCTTTTCCTCTTCCCTTCTCTTAACTTGAGACATAATTATTTTCTGAAAACAACTCCAAAGCACATGTTTTATAACATATTTTAAAACCAAAGTTTGATCTAACGAACCTCTGATTCTCTCTTGTTTTTCAAGGAAATAGCTCTGTTTTCTTCACTGTACTTCAACGAAACCGTCTGATCCAAGAGGTAGCTACTTGATCTTGAAATGCAGCCCTCCATAGCTTCATGTGAAGGACCAAAACCCATGTTGTAGTTTGGATTAAAGCCAGTTCCAAGCATTTGAAAATGGCTGAAGGTACTCTGCAACAACTCATCATTGTTGCTTCCATGGAACTGAAGTATCTGAAGAACTTCAGGTAGATGGTTACTGCTCTGAGACACAAATTGTTGTTGTTGCTGTTGCAGCCATTCAAGCCTTTCAAGTACATGCATGTCCATGGAGCTTAAGGACAAGCTTTCTGGAGAGACAAGACCTTCCAACATATTGTTCTCAGGAGAAAACTCTCAACTTTGGATATTTCTGTAAATGATCTTTAAAGTGAGACCAAAAGCACAAACATAATAGAGAATGTGGAATTAAGCTTTAAAGCTTTTTTTTTTTTGTGTTGGTAAAAGCAAATAAAGAGTTGCTATAAATGTATGAAGAAGGAGATATTTAGGTTTATTTAATGTTGTTTGGGCAGGTTGCTTAGAAAAGATGAAAGATGTGGGAGAAACTAATCCATTGATGTCATTCTTCTTAGCTTTAAATAAACAGCAACATTGACCACCCACATAGGTCCCCTACTTATGTTTTCTGTTTTCCTTTTTAAATGTTTAATTTTATTTAATTTATTTGTTACCTCTTAGTTCTATACATAAATGTACCTTTAGAAACTGATGTGACCACAATTTAATATATATATTGAGCAGTAACTAATAAGTTTTATTCTTTTGATGTAGTTGTTTAACATAATCCAATAGAAACTCTATAAAATAATATTGATAAATTAATAAACATTATAATTAATAAAAACAATAATAAATAAATTTTACTTGTTTTGAATTGACATAGTTTAAATATGATAGTTATCTATAAAATCATATTTATTGAAAAAATATGTAAAAATATTATTCCATTAGAATCATAAATTAATAATATATATACAGTTTATATAAGTATTAAAATTGTATTTTTGTTTTATATTCACACTCAAATGTTCTTCATATTTTAACTCTTCAAAATATTTTACTAATATTTGATCAGATAAAAGTAAAAACGTATTTAAAATTATGGTATACTATCTGATATACACCAAATAATATAATAAAAATAGTTTATAAAAAGTAACCAACCATAAAGTCAATTTTTTTTTATTTTAAGAATATGCATAGCTAAAATAATAAAATATAATACATTGTAAATTTAATAACTACATAGATTAATAAAATAACATAGTTTGAATGTTATTAATTATATATTTTTATTGTACTATTAAATTTATGTTGTAATGCAGTTGCGGCAGTATATTGTAGTCATAGAATCATCATAAATAAACAGTTAAATATGTACTCCCTCCGTTTCATTATAAGTGTCACTTTGAGTTTTTGCACACAGATTAAGAAAATAATTATGTTTGCATATTTTTTATATAAAAACACAATTACCTATACACCTAACCATATTTCAACCAATAGAAAAATAAACTGCAGAATAAAATTAATAAATTTTGTATCGAAAGTCGAAAACGACACTTATTTTGTAACAAAAAAATTCTCTAAAATGACATTTAATATGAAACGGAGGGAGTATTATTTTTGATATCTTACAAAAATAAGAATATAATTAAGTTAACTTGCATACATTAAAGAAAAAACTCTAAAAATTATATTTTATTTTACTTTTAACAAATAAAAATAAGAGTAATTTCAATATTTATATTCAAAATTTACATTACCATAGAAAACTTATTATAAACAATGAAAAAAGGTTTGTTATGACACGGAGATTCTGAATCTCTGGAGTCGGACATCCCAAAGCGAGGTCCAACGAAAAATATAACGAAAATAGATTGAAAAGTTTGTGAATAAATTTTAAGATGATAGTCAAATTATACTATATCGTTATCTTTGTTTTTTTTACTATATCGCTATCTTAAATGTAAACAAATTTCGAGTTAGTGATTGGTGGATAAATTGGGTCCAGTGTGTAGACATTTGACTATGACTACAAGAAAAAAGTCTCAATAACAATTTGCATAAATAGTAGTAAAGATTCGGTATCAAAGGGTGATTGGGACATATATTGATAAAAAGTAGTGAAGGTTGAGAGAAAAGAAGATGAGAGGAGAAGTGTAGGTCTAACTGACATAACCCACACCATGTGGGCATGTCCTTATGAACACTAAATTAGAGATTTTTTTATCCCTTCCTGGGTGAATATGTTTTTTATTTTCTTCGTTTTTTTTTTTTTTTTGCTATTTCAAGTTGATGAGAGGACCTTATTGGGAAAATAAACGATGAAAGAGACCTTAACCACTTATGGTATTTGGGTTGGATGCTTAGCTACTCTATAGTCAAAATCATTCAAAACAAAATCCCAAATTTTAAATATAAATTAGGTCTATAAACTGTGCTCACAAAACTAGACATGAAAAATTTCCCGAACGAAAAACAAACTGAATCAAAGATGTAAAATCAAGTCGAGCAGCCAACAATTTTCAATGGTTTTTATTTTAACTATTTTAATTAGTTCTTCAACTCATTCAAAAGACAATAGTCCTAAAATACTAGATATACTTAACCATGTCACCTTGCCTTAGTGGTAAAAGAGCTCCGGCTGGAGCTTCAGTCTTGTGTTCGAGTGGCGTCGGCCACTTAATAGTGTTTTAATTGGATTTAAATGGATTTAATTCTAAAAATAGTAGTTGTGATTAGACTAAATTACCAAAATATCCAAATTTTAAGAATATTTGAATGTCGTTAGTTATGTTTATAAACTAATTGTTTGGAAAAAATGTCCTTTTGTCAAAAAAAAATGATATTTTGGTCCGTTCCAATGTTTCAAATATTTTTATTGTAGTTTATTTAGTTATTTCGAATAACTAATATAATTTTATATTAGAACATCTAATTCAAACCAAACTAGTCAAAATGGATCTGAACTGAATTTTACTTGATTCATATATGAATCCTAACCCCCAAAAAATTAAAATATTCAAATGCCCATATGTACTCACAAACATTAAAAGTGAAATTGATGAGAGTATATTGGCCTGATCAGTAGGCCAAAGACTTAATATCCGTTATTTGTTATCTGATCTAAGATTTGCTTCGATCCGCTCCAAAAATAGATATATGGAGAATCCGGATCCGAATCTTGATAGTGATTTATGGATCCAGCGGATCCGGATACATACCCGGATAGTGAAATTTTAGATTCAGATATCTCGATCCAAACCCACTATATATTTTTAAAATATAATTATATTTATATATGTATATTATATATGATTTTATATAAAATAAATAAATTTATTTTTATTAAATTTCAATGATTTTTTTTTGAAAAATAAATAAATAGTAAATTAGATAGTTTTAATTTACGTTTAATTTTTTAATTATTAAAAAAAATGAAACCGGTTATCCGGGCGTATTCGGATTTTTGTCCGGATATTTTAACCCCGAATATCTGAAAAGTCGAGATCCAAACCCGGATTGCAATTTTACGGATCCAGATATCCTAAAATACCATGGGTATCCGATCCGTCCCACCCATATTAATGAGAGTCTAAGGGCACGTTTATCCCAGTCTCTTAAGTGGAGTTCTTCACTTATAATTTCACGTTTTTTTTTTTTTTTTTTTTTTTAATTTTTACGTTAAGATACGTCTCTTAGGTCTCTTATTTAAGAGACAATTCTTAAGTTTTCTTAGTTAAAAGTTAAGAAACGTCTCTTAGAAAAGCTAAGAACCCCATACTAAGAGACCTGCAATAAACATGCCCTAAGGGTCTATGAAATACCTTCCTTAATTTTCTCATTATAATGTTATATTATTAAATAGTAAATTTTGAGATAAAAATAATTTATATAACCAATTTTCATGCTTCATTTTTAAATCTTCTATTACATAAATAAAATATAATATCATTTGAGTTAATCATTTTCTAAATCACGCACACATTGTCGTTTGAGCTAATACCGTGTGCGTGATCGGGCGTGATCACCCACACAAACTTTTGTTGCAATTGTGTTTTCAGCGTCGTATGATTCTCAAATTAAGCGGCCAACTTATCATTTGTATTAAATTAATGAACATAACCGATACATCTTGTAGAAGAAAACTCTTGTTCCAAGATTTCACTAAAATCAATAAAGAGTTACAAAGAACCAATCAATTATAGAACTGTGATGGTTAAAACACCAAAAGAATACAATTAGCATCAAAGCCTTTAAGCCAAGACTATGAGCTCAACTATATTCTCTATGCTTCTTTGAATACTAATATGCCTTTGTCCCTCTCTGTGCAGTTTAAATAACCTTGTTGCGTGATCTCTTATGGCTGAAGAAAAAGAATTGTGTATTTCACTTGACCTAATGCACTTATTATATAAACAGTTGACTTAATGGGTTTCGACGATTAAGCCCAACATTCATATTCCCATAAGTTGTGCAAGTCGGCCCGTTCGTTAAATATGTCTGATGGGCTTGAACACACCACACAAAACTCCACCTGTTTGGTCCAAGCCCATATCGCATTTTCCTTATGTTGACAAACCCTTCAGTTTCTCTCATTTACTCGAAAGAGAAGGAATCTTCAGACCGTCTCTCTCTTCTTCTCTTTCATATCCGTCGAGTCACCACTTTGTTTCCGGTGAATCTGTCCATCAAACGACATCTCTGTTCACTCCTCTAAACCCTAGGTAACTATGACATTTAGAGGTAATTGATCGATTTGTCTACCGATCTTGATGCATGTTCTTTCTGGCGAGCTTCGATGATGTAACTTGAGCTCTACCTCAACCAGCGATGGTTGATGAAGCTAAAGCGTCTGTCTCGGTTTGACTCAGACAGATCGAGTTGACTCAGACCTTTTTTTATTACTAAGGTATCTCACATCAACTCTTCTTTGTTGTGGCAGAAACCTTCCTTTCTCGTAATCTCTCTCGGTTTGTTTCTGAAAATACTAACCGATCCTGTCTTCTGAATGTGGTGCATATTTCAGAAAGGAATCATCTTCAATTCTCTATCCGAGAGGTCCAACATGACAACGGTGGTCGTGAGACCAAACTGGAGTCCCTTATTCGCCTAAGTATGTTCATTTTAAACCCTCAGACTCAACTTTCCATGACGCTTCTTCTAAGTTAAAATCACACACACTTCTGCTAGATGTGGTAGTGTTCTTGAATTTTTTTGTGTGGCTATTGTTTCATACCCTTCATTTGGAGGAGTACAATAGAACTTAACAACTTGTTCAACTGGATTCGGCCTGCGCATTTTCTTCTGTATTTGACCAGAATTTACAAGCTAAGTCTAACCTTGAATCATCTTTTTCTCTTTGATTAAGCCTTCTTAACAGTGCCTTACTTGTCTTTATGTTTGATTCTCAGGTGAAAGATGTTCCTCCTTGAACACGTGAGTGTTAACACGAGTCCTACCCTTACCAGGTAATCCTTTTACATAACACTCTTGAGTGAATTTCCTTAGGATCAAATACACATATTGCTACTAAGTTTTTGTTATGTGTTTTGCGAGGTCAACCTGTTTACTCTAGAGTTACTTGGCATAGGCGTTCCTACTTCAGTGAAGGTTGACAAGTTCACAACAAATCTGGAACTTCTGACCAGGTACGGTCTTAGTTAGGAAATCAGCTGGATTGACTTTAGTGCAAATCTTGTTTAGGATTGCATCCTCATTAGATATTAGGTCCCTGATGAAATAAAATTTAGTATTAGTGTGATTTGTTCTTTCGTGATGAACTGAATTTTTTGCTAGGGCTATAACACTCAGTGAATCGCAATGCAACTCAACACTGTCTTGTTTGAAACCTAGTTCTGCACACAATCCTTTCAACCACACCCATTCCTTTGCTGCCTCTTTTAAAGCCATAAACTCTGATTTTGTGGTGGAAAAAGCTACTACAGATTACAGACACGATTTCCATGAAACCGTGTTCCCTCTACTTTGAACACATAGCCTGTAATTGATCTTCTCAGGTCTATTTAGACACATAATCTGAGAAACCTTCAATAATGATCTTTGTATGTTTCTTAAATGTTAAATTAACCTTAGATGCCCCTTTAGGTACTTTATCACTCATTTAACTCCCTCCCAATGTTCTATGTTGGGTTTACTCATGAGCATGCTGATAAACCCCACTGTGAAGCCTAGGTCTGACATTGAGCCGACCATAACATACATTAAGCTCCCTACAACACTTGTATATGGAATGTTTTCCATTTGTAGTGCTTCCAACTTCCATTCTTTCTCAGTCAAACTTCTCGAACTGAAATGAGCAGCCGTTGGGGTAACCACTGACCTTGCATCCAGCATCCTAAATGTTCTCAAAACCTTCTCCACATAGTTTTCAAGTGACAATATCAATGTTTATTTCTCTATGTTCCTTCTAATATTCATTCCTAGGATCTTTTAAGCATGTCCCATATCCTTCATTTTGAATTTCCAGCATCTTTGAGTTGCTTAATCACCTTGTTATTTTCTGTTGCAATGAGCATATCATCGACATATAACATTTTTCAGTTTGGGCATCCTTGATGTACAAGCATGGATCCTTGGTGCTTTTTTCAAACAACTGATCTTTCATGAAATTATCAAACCGTTGATTCCACCTTCTTGGAGATTTCTTTAGTCTATAAAGTGACTTTCTCAATAAACAAACTTTGTTTTCATTTCCTGGTAGTATGAAACCTTCTGGTTGAGTCTTAGGATTCTTTCATCTAGACTTCCATGTAGGAAAGCAATCTTAAGGTCCATCTTTTCCAATTCAAAATCCAAGTTTACAACAACTGATAGCATGAATCTAGTGGAGACGTTTTTCACCACTGGCGAGAAGATTTCATTGTAGTCAATTCCCTCAGTCTGTGAGAACTCTTTTCTACCAGTCTTCCTTTGTATCTCACATCCGCAATCCCTGGTTTGATCTTAAAAATCCATTTGCACTCAACCAGCTTTTTCTTGTCTAGTTTATCAATCAAATCACAGGTTTTGTTCTTTGTATGAGAATCCATTTTTTCATGTGCAGCCTTTTTCCTAGCTTTCTATTTCTTCTTCTCATTGCCTCAACATATGAACTTGGTTCATCAACTTCCACGTCTTCAACAGTATTTAAAGCATATGCCACAAATTTTCCATCCTCATACCTTAACGGAGGCCTCATATTCGTCCTTCTTTCTTTTTCCTGTGCAAGAAAATAGTTATCTAGTAATTGAGGTGTGTTGTCTTCTGCTAGTTCATCAACTTCCTCGGTTTCAGTTTAACAATCCAAACTTTATGATGATGAATAATTTTCTATATCGTTCTATTAATCTTATCTTTCATTCCTTTCTATCTCAATAGTAGTAATGATTGGACCTTGAATAAGATCATCACTAATCAACACTTTTTTTTCTTAGGCTTCTTCTTTTTCTGAATTTTCTCTTGTGCAACTGATTTAGCCTCCTAACATGTGCCCTGATTCAGTGTATCTTTGTAAGTTTCATTATCAGAACACCACATTAATGCTTGTTCTACATCTTCTTTCCTCAGATATTCAGATTATGTATCCCTTAGTACCAAACGGGTACCCCATGGATACACTCTTTATAGATCTAGGTTCATTTTTTCCCTCAGTGACATGAATATACATTAAACATCCAAACCGTCTTAGATGCTTCATATCCGGTTTTACTCCTGATAAAACTAATTGAGGTAGCTTGAAATTAAGTGTTGAATTTGGAGATTTATTGATCAAGTAGAAAATCTTGAATGTCGAGAAGACATCCCTCTTGTTCTTAAGAAAATATAGCCTTACCTTCTTATTGTAGTCATCAATGAAGGTTACGAAGTACTACAACCTCTCAAGCTGTTTGGGGTTGATGATGAACCCCACATGTATGAATGAACATAGTCTAGGATTCCTTTTGTAACATGTTTTGCGACTGAGAAGCTTTTTTTTATGAGACTTCCCTAGTAAAAAGTATTTTAAAAAAACTTCAGCTCATCAACCTCTTTCTCTGGCACATATCCTTCCTTTGCAAGAATCTTCATGCTTTTCAAGTTCATGTGTATAATTCTAGAATGTCAGAGACTTCTTTGATCACATTTATCACTGGAATACTTTACTTCTTCTTTCAATACACTTCCATAGAGATAGTAAAGCCCTTGATTATACTTACCCGAAATCACCTTCTTCTTGTCCTTGTAGAAATGAACCATTAGGTCCTTTCCCTCATACATGCAACAAGAGTTCTCAAGCATATCATAAGATATCATATTTTGACTCATCCAGTCATATATCTCACACATGTGAGAATAACATAAGATCCTATAAGGTTTTGGATTCTGATTTTTCAATTCTTAATTCCCTTGATATTGATGTGTGTGTTGTTTGCCATCAAAACTTTTCCACCACTGAAATCTTTAAACTCGAATAAGAGAGATCCTTGTTTGTTTTTATGTGAAAGGAATAACAAGAGTTCATTACCCACTCTTTATGCGTGTCTTGAGTGCTCACTGTTAAACTAGAGGTTGCTTTGGTTCCTCTGCCATGTTAGCTGAGTTTTCAAGTTTGTTGAAATCATATCAGGACATTCTCTTTTTTCAATGCCTCTCTTTCCACAAATAAAACAGCCTTTTTTATTCTTAAATTGAGACTTTGAACTACAAAATCTACTCTTCGATCTCCCATTTGTATTCCTTCCACAGCCACGGTTTAACCTATTATCTGAACTGCCTCTGTCAAAAGACAACCTATCATCCAAACTTAGCCCATTCCGCTTTTAATCAGCTCTCGATCCTTTGACCTTGCAGCTCAAGTAACTTCACTTAGACTCTTTGGAGTCACAATCGGTCATCAAAAAAAAATCAACGGCTAAAATCTTCTGAGGAATATGCCTTAGGTAAATATGAGCTGGAAATGTCGAAGGAACTCCACTGCATAATCCGAGCCTATTTGAATAACGATACATAAAAAAATTCCATGTACTTCACATGTGAAAGAAATGAAAGAGTTTCTATACAAACATAAAAAGACCAGAAAAAATTTCTTTCAGAAGGTTTTGCGATAAATGGAAAGTTTTACGAAACAATCCACAAAAATTTTTTTTAGAAAGTTTCCGCAGAATACCTTATATGAAAATCTATAAGATAATCTTCCGTAAGACAACTTTCACGAGATCTACATGGAAAACCTTACGTAAAACAAACCAAGTAGTTCCGTAATTTCGAGAAGCAATCAAGGGAGATAATGAGAACATAAGAAAGGGGCCAACACTCTCTCATCACTCCATAAAATCGACCAAATAGCCTCTATCTCATCACTCCATGGGCTCAAATTTCCAACATAGCCTCACAAGCTTCTCAAATCACCCTCATAGGTCACATGAGTTCTAAAATCGCATACATAGCTCACATGAGTTCTCAAATCACCTACATAGCTCCCATGAGTCCTCAAATCGTCCACATATCTCACATGAGTTCTCAAATCGCCCACATAGCTCACATGAGTTCTCAAATCCCCCAAATAGCTCCCATTAGTCCTCAAATCGCCCACATAGCTCCCATGAGCCTCAAATCTCCTACATAGCTACCATGAGCCTCAAATCCCCCAAATAGCTCCCATGAGCCTCAAATCGCCCACATAGCTCACTTGAGTTCTCAAATCGCCCACATAGCTCACACGAGTTCTCAAATCCCCCCACATAGCTTCCATGAGTCCTCAAGTCTCCCACATATCTTCCACGAGTCCTAAAATCGCCCTCATAGGCTCTCATCATTTTCTCATTTGAGTCTCAACCGAAATTTCATTCGTTTCGTTCTAGTCGGAGTTTTTGTTGAGATTTTACGAAGAAAATAAGTACCACATCTTTTCTCCTAAAAGTGCAAGTCAAATGTCAAAATGATATAGGTAACTTATCACCATCATATCATGGACTCAATTAATTTTTTGTTTCATTTTGTAAGACCAACGACAAAGAAAACGGACATCATAAAATAGACGATTTCTCTGAGAATAATCGTAAAAACGCATGTCGTAAAACGGTCTGAAACAGCCGAAACACAACGAAAGCCCACTTATGCTTCAAAAAATAATAGTCCCATATTACAATGATTATTTATACGATTTAGGTAAAGATAAATGGAAAAGTGGATAAATGCAAAACTTCCAAGATAAAATGAAGGTAGAGAAGATAAGAAAAACTTCCGCAATGGGATAAACACGAATAAGGGGCAGAAAGGGAAAGATGGCTGACTTTGTAGACATATATGAAAAGAGCCAAGGCGAGCAGCACAAAAACGATTTTAAGCATTTAGAACTATTTGCACTTAGGAACCTTAGACATTATTTCCGACATGGTTAGTTTTCTATGTCTTACTAGACATAATTGCAAAGGCAGTTGATTTCTTGTTCAACTCTCTGTAAATTGAACTACGTTTGGCTTGATCCTCGAAAGGAGTATGTAGGCAGCCTTTTATAAGTTTTAATTCAAATTCAATCAAAACCTTTTTTGTATCTTTTTTGTCCCAACAAAAAGGGCAATGATAAAATCTATCAAATCCCATAAATTTTGTTTCATTACTGAGTCGGAGAAATTTAATGCGTAAGGTTTCAACCAAAAGATGTTTTCCAAAAATCAGAAAATAAAAGTTGCTTTCCTAGAACCCACGGAGAAACCCTAGATTACTCGCGGAAAAAGGAAGCATAACAAATTGGGTAAACAACTCACCGCTGTATTTTTTCCAAATAACATTCGTAAAAGGCTTCGGAGAAATAAAAATTGCTTCCACTTCTCAAAGTCGTGGAGAAACTCTAGATTACTCGCCGAAACAGAAGCACATCAAATCGGGTTGCCAATCCCCCACTGCTGTACTTCTTTTGAATAATTTTCGGATAAAAGAAGTTGAATTCTATAGAATCACTCAAAACCTAAAACGGCTGATGAAGACATAAAAAACGGAGATTGTATCCCTCAATGCTAAAACGACTTCTAAAACATAAGATTTCAGAAAAAAATCAAGCGTCGCTTCTATAGCAACATATTCAGTGAATTCTCGATATTTGTTTACTAAGCTTACTTTGGAAAAACTACTCAAAACTCCCTTGGATCAATCTTACGGAAACGAGAAAATTTCCAATTAAGTTTGATCGTGATAATTAAGCTCATCGCAGCTAGAGTCTCTGATACTCAGAAAATAAATTTGCGGAACAAAATATGAGTTTTTCAGAAAACAGCTCTCGTACAACCAAACTAGAAATCATTTTTTGTGGAATAACTTTCGTAAAATTAAACTCGATAATATTTTACGGAATAACTTTCGTAAAATTAAGCTCAACAAAAATTTTACGAAACAACTTTCGTAAAATTAAACCTGGCCATATTTTTTGAAACGTCATTCATAATGTTAAGCAAGACACTATTTTACGGTACAACCTTCATTGAGTAAATTTGAAAATATTTGCGAGACGATTCTCGTAAATAAGACTCGAGAAATTTTTTTAAAACCTTCAGGAAGACAAACATTATCATATGAAATGATCAATGGAAAATGAATACAGTAAGGGCGGGGAAAGTACTAGTTCGCTCACAACTTGACAATCTGAGAACCTCACCGGAATGACATCATGTCCATTGCTTCTTTTTCCTCATCGCCCACTATACTCTTCCTCGAGTCATCATCTACTTCTCCTCAATTTGTTTCAGTGATTTCTTAAATTTCCTTTGATACAAAAGACGCCATCCAGTTTTACGGAATTCTGCCACGTTAAGTCGAAGTCACTTGGTAATTTTAATGAAACCAGCGGTACGAAGAAAAGAGAAAAGAAACTTAGACGTTGTAGTCTATTCCTCGCCTCGATATCCACGTCAGAGTTGTGTTGAAAACCAAATCATACGAAATCGGAATCAAACTTTGCGAAGTTCTTTGACATTGAGTCGAAAGTGGCTATTCCTAAATGGCAAATAAAATTTCGATCAATTACATACTCATACTCGCAAAAAAATTCGATGAAAAGAAACTAGTTCTCGTAAAAATTATCACTACAAAAATTGAAACTCAGATCAGAAGATATGAGGAGAAGAAGAATGAAGAAGAGGCAAACCTGATTCTCCGGTAAGACTAAGGTATGTTCGACTTAGAGAATTTTATTAGACTTGGATTTTTTTGTAGGAAAGTACTAAGAAATAAAAATGTCTTGGAAACTGCTGTAATCTTTAGGGAACTTAGAATCTAGGTGGATTGTCTAGCAAACTACGTCTTAGGTGATTTTTCCAATCTCGTTCTATTGTTCCTTACTATTCAGGCAGAACTGGCAAACGATATAATCTCTAGAAAAACTAAGAAGCGATCGTTTGGCATTCAAGCATACTCATCTCGTTTTCTAAACAAAGAAAGAACTAGACACATATCGTCTTAAAAACAAATTGTTCCTAGCACATTTTTTAAAACAAACTTATTCCAAGTCACCAACCTGAAAAAAATGAAGATCCTAATCGCAACTTCATCTTTAAATCGACCCAGATTGTCGATCATCTCAATCCTCGAAAGAAAAACATTCATAACCCTTCAAAAGATCGGTTCAGCCGTTTTATTTCGTAAAAAAAGGGAGTAGTTAAGTATAATATACTCGTATACTCGCACAATTCAAAAAGCAAACTCTTACGACATTAGGCAATGAAATGACCCATCAAAATCATCCAAAAGGCAAGCATCAATATAAGATTCGTCTCAATGCTAGCAACGTAGCCAAACCGTAACAAACATAGTCTCGAGAACTCAACAGCATCTCTTATCATAATCATGCGCTTAGAAAACCTGTACCAACATCAGACTGAAACTCAACAATTAGCCAAATTCATGGGGACCTTTTCAACTTAACAAGACAAATTTCGTATAAAACTCAAAATTATAAGAGTAAACTTTAAACACAAAAGAATTGCTCTCAGTTTCCGTTTAACCAAGTGAGTCAAAAAATTATCAAAAAACATTTGCGAAAAAAAAAAAATCAAGAACACAACTAGCAGCGAGCATAACAAAGGGAATGCTTTCTTCCCGCTTAGTGACTACATCCACTGCTGGTTGGCCGATTTGTTCCACTCAAGAAACGAATATGTTGTGAGATTTCCTTTTAAAAACCTACAAAAAGTCGCGACTATATCATAATGAAATCACCGTCGGTAAAACTCCATGAGTGAATCCAAACAGATTTCACCAAAGATTGAAACTAAAGAGGAAACGTGTCTCGTAAAATCTGCGGAAGCACTACTACTTTGATAGACAAAACACCGATTCACTATCTTCATAAAACATGTTACCCATCACTTTCGTACGACTAAAACATTTTATACGAAAGGTTAACAGGAAAAAAAATATTGGTATCATGTAAAACAAATTTTCAATACAAAAATAACGCGAATGAGTAGAACCTAACCCTCGCTCGCAGACATCATAAGTAATCTCAAGCAACGCACTCCATTACTTATATGAGAATCCCTTCTTGTAAAAAAATACATTAAACATCCTTCATACCATCAGATTGAGCTATATGAAGCAACTTGCGAAAATATACATAACATGTTTTATGAAGAAGTGTTTTAGAAAATTGTGTATAGCTACAACCGAAGTTGAATGATTTATATTTCGATGACAAATCCAAACTTTATCGCTTTAGACTACTATCTAACATATCTCTTCTTTTAGCCTTACGACTAGCTGGCTTCTTCCCCTCACTTACATCCGAGCAGGCCATTGTCCTACGACTAACTCCTAATGGATTCAATATCAAGCCTCTTAGGATTTGTCTTCCTCAAGAAAAAACAAAAACAATTTTCATACGAAATCCTTTTTTTACGGATTTTCTAATTGAAACAAGTTTATACTATTTTTTTTTCATATGACTAAAGGAAGCATTATAGGAAACATTCGTCATATGGCTGAAACCCGAAATGGAAAATCGTTTCTACCACATCGGCCACCTTAACTGTAAAATCCGATCCTGGATTCCTCAATCCAACCAAACCGCGGCCTTACCAAACATTACAACCAGTTCGATCCAACTTAACCAAGTTCAAGTGTGAAATATTTCTAAGTCTTTTTCAGAGTTATGAGGTTCCAACAAGTACACTTAACCATGCTGAATCAAACTAAGGGCAAATCGATATTTTATAGATAATAAGCAAGGTTCATACATCATTCATCATCCTACTAGATAGATTACACACACTAGAATAGCATAAGTTTACAAGTTGCACAATAGGCTACAATAATCACACAGTTTTCAGAATCAACCCATTCACCACACATCTTCCCATGGCCGCGGTCCTCATGGTGCTTTTCCCTTACCACGGTCCATTTCTGATCCTGGATCCAACATAAACAACACACACAATCACAAGATTAGATTACTAAACAAGAATCAATCACACTGCATGGTCGGATCACATCTAAACATGAACAATCATCAAAAAATGAAAATCTGACCCCTTTAAAAGGAGATCCAAATACTAAATAAAATTCATGATAATTCATAAGAAAATGATTCCCATAGTCAGATTCCAAAGAATCGACCCAGATCTTAGAGATCTCGACCATGAACAGTCCACGCAAGAACAAGGGACTTTCATGGGGTTTTTGATCAGGCCAAGGCCTTTTGATCGGTGAAACCTATCCTGTAACATCATGTAACAACCCACAACACATCATAGATGAAGAATCAAAGAGAAGAAGTTCAGAGGAAGGAGTGGCCAATCGATCCAAACCGGCCAGACTCACAAGGGCTTAGAATGAGTTAGGTTCAAGATGATTGAACTCGATCTTGAGCTCGACCAGCTGCCCAAACACTCGTCCAGCTGCCCAACCACTAGACCATCCTTCTTATTACCCTTTTCCATCGTATCCTGGTTAAGTCTCAGCTGACTGCTGACCTTAACCATCATCTTGGGCCATGATACGCTTGTCTCTAGGTCTAATGACCTGACTAGTGCGTCTCCCCTCACCATGGCCCGTCCGGCCGATCCTATCTAGGATCGAGGACATGAAAAGTCTCTCCCACTAACTTGGGATTCGTCCTCGAATCCTTGTTAAGTGTTTCTTCAGGAAGATATTGTATGTACCAATCCGGATACATAGCCTTCATTTTTGCTTTTGTTTCCCAAGTGATGAGGTCTTTACCCTTGTAATCCCACACCACTTTGATCATGGGAACCGTCTTCTTTCTCGTTGCCTTTTCTGACCGATCCACAATACGAACCGGCAATGTTTCCAATGTCAGGTTCTTACCAAGGTTGGCAGGAATCTCAAGCAGAACAATTTCAGACAAGCATTTCCGGAGATGAGATACATGGAATACATTGTGGTATGCATCCATTGCTGATGCCAAGTCCAACTTGTATGCCACCGCACCCACTCTCTCTATGATCCTGAATGGACCCAAGTACCTAGGATCCAGTTTCCTTAGCCCGGAAACCCTGGTCCTACCCTTAAAGGTAATCATCTTGAGATACACCAGGTCATTGACCTCAAACTTAAGATGTTTCCTACGCTTGTCAGCATAGCTCTTCTGGCGGTCTTGCGCCTCTTTCATCCACTACAAGAAAACAGGTTCATTCCGAGGGCCGAAATCGTCGGTAAGTCGTCGGAATAAAGGTATTCCGACGACATACCGAGGAAATATGTCCTTGGAAAAAACTCCTCGGAATTTCATTTTCCCTCGGAATTTCCTCGGAAAATTCTGACGGAATTCCGAGGAAACAATATTCCGAGGAAATTTTGAGGACGGCTGTTCGTCGGAAAAGTCCTCGGAAAATTCCGAGGAACATTTCCCTCGGTATATTCCAAGGGACATATTCCCTCAGAATTTTTCGAGGAACACTGTCCTCGGATAATTCCGAGGGAATAGGTCCCTCGGAAACTTCCGAAAATTCCGAGGAACACCGTCCCTCGGAAAATTCCAAGGAACATAGTCCCTCGGAATTTTCCGAGGAAAAAGCCCCTCGGAAAATTCCGAGGGACATGTTCCTCGGAAATTTCTGAGGGACGGTGTTCCTCGGAAAATTCCGAGGGAAATGTTCCTCGGAAAATTCCGAGGAACTCTGTTCCTCGGAATATCCCAAAAGAATATTTTTTTTTAAAAAAATTAAATTTTTGAAATTTAAATTCAAAAATATAAAATTAAAATTAAAATTAAAAAACATATTATATAAAATTCAAAGTCATACAAATAAAAATAAAACATTCAGAGTGTTTAAAAAAAAAAACTACGGGTTTTGGGAATTCGGGTCTGGCATGCTCGGGAACACCTCGTTCGGGTGCAACCTCCTCATCATCTCCATCATTTGCTCGTTCAGCCTCCTCTGTGCCTCAAAGCCCGCTTGTTGAGTCGCCATCTGGGTCTCCAACGCAGATATTCGATCATCTTTGTCTTGCAACTGACCCATTAGTACTTCTGGATCAACAAATGGCGGTGGTGCAGCAGAAGACGGAACCGACCGGGACCGACGACCCAAACCGAACAAACGGCCCTTCTTCTTTGGAACCGACTGAAATAGAAAAGTACCAAATTTAAATAATAGAAAAGATGAATTGAACTTTTAAAAAAGAACTTACCGATTCAACGATTTCGTTGATCCGAACCCGAGGCAAGTAGGTCGAACCCGTCGAATCGTCATCCTCGGTTTGAAGTTGAGACACTTCGTCTTCCAGCTGAGTGTCGATAAGGGTGACCACATCCTTCACAACACCATCATCAATCTCGCCGGTCTTCTTGTTGGTATACGCCCTCTTCATTAGGGCGAGATCATCAACCGGCTCGCCCTCATTTTCTTCCGCCTTGAAAAAAAACATAAATTAAACAAACATTAGTAATTAGAAGAAATGCACAAAAATAAAATTTAAAAACTTAACTAATAGAATAAAAAAAGACTAGCTTACCATGCGATCCCCGAGAGTGGCAATAGATTGAGCACCCAAGTTATGCTTGAAGATGCCCTTCCCTTTACGGTCGCTCATGCGGTTGGTGGAGTTGGTGGAAGATGTTTGTTTCGTCTCATTCTTACTCCAATGCACACCCAACTCCTGCCAGACCGTGGGGTTCATCGACTTTGGGACCTTTTAATAAAAAAAATTGTTAAATAAAAAAAAAATATTTTATTAAATTAAAATATTGTTTAATAAATGAAAACGAACCTTGTTTATTTCCCACTTCTTCTTCCACTCGTGGATCTGCTTCCCATAGTTCTCCATAACTTTATGGACGAAGTGGTGATAAATATACAAAGTTTCATCGGCATTCCAGTTGAATTCTTGCTGAAAATAAAACAATATTAGTAAAAAAATTATATTAAAGATTAAAAATATAAGTAAAAAAATTAGAATACTTACCGCAAACTGTTGAAACCACAGATGCTGCTTGTCGACAGGGAAGTCGGTGAAAGTCGGATGTCCCTTGTCGAGGGCCGAGTACATCATACGGTTGATCCATGCGCTGATCCCGTTCGAGGATCGGTTGAACCTAATAAAAAGAACAAATTATTAAAAATGAATCAAATTTTAATGAAAAAAAAAAGATTTAATTACCATGTTTGACCCCGTCCCTGTGGATACGGAGTGAGATAGGGAAGATAATCACGACCGGGCTGTCGAACAAACTCCGCAACTCTCATCACTCCCGGAGGACCCTCTGGAGCAGGAGCAGGAGCGGGTGCACCAATGGGAGCGGGAGGAGCATGAGAGGGAAATGGAGAGGGAGATGTATGGTAAGAGCTATAGGGCGATACGGAACCCTGAATGGAGTGGCTCCCCGTACCACCACGACTGCGACGCTGTCGAGGTCGGCTCTGATCATCATGAGACCTGTATATATATATATATATATATTTTTTTTTTAAAAATCCCAAATAATAGTTTTTAATCACAATAATAGTTTTATAGTTATTAAAAATGTTTTTTTTAATAATTAAAAAAAATATTTTAATATTTTGTTTTAAATAGTTATTATTATACATGATTTATATATATAATTACAAAAATAGTTTAATAATTACAAAAATAGTTTAATATTTTTAAAATACTTATAAATCGTTTATAAATATTTTTAAAAATTGAAAAACGATTTTAAAAATAAAAAAACGTTTTTAAAAATGAAAAAACGTTTTTAAAAATGAAAAAACGTTTTAAAATACAAAAAACGTTTTAAAATAGTTAATAACTACAAACATATTTTTAAAATAGTTATAAATCGTTTATACATATTTTTAAAAATTGAAAAACGTTTTTAAAAATAGAAAAACGTTTTTAAAAATCAAAAAACGTTTTAAAAATACAAAAAACATTTTAAAAACATTTTAAAATAGTTAATAATTACAAAAATATTTTTAAAATAGTTATAAATCGTTTATAAATATTTTTAATAATTTAAAAACGTTTTTAAAAATAGAAAAACGTTTTTAAAAATCAAAAAACGTTTTAAAAAAACAAAAAACGTTTTAAAAATACAAAGATAATTCCAAAAAAAAACTAAAACAACAATCAACTCCACAATCCTAACTTAAACTATCCATTCAATCCTAAACTATCTATCAAACAACCTATAATCCGAAAATCTAATCTCACAAACCCTAAGAAATTGAAAAATACAAGGTTTACATAGATTCTTACATGATTTTGGAGTTGGAATAGAGATGTGGGGTTGGGTAGTCGGAATCGCCGGGTGGTGTTGAGAGAGATCGGAGACAAAAGAGAGGGATGAGAGAAATGAGAGATGCGGCGGAGAAGAAGAAGAGAAGTGTTGTGTTTTGTATTTAAGAATTCCGACGGACACGGGGTCGTCGGAATTCCGTCGGAATAATTAACTTAGGGTTCGCGAAAAATTTTCACGCGGATTAGCTTTCCCGGGTGTGAAAATTCCCTGTTCCTCGGAATTTCCTCGGAAAATTCCGAGGAAATTCCGAGGAACTAGGGTTCTGGGTATGAAAAATCCCTGTTCCTCGGAATTTCCTCGGAAAATTCCGAGGAAATTCTGAGGAACTAGGGTTCTGGGTATGAAAATTCCCTGTTCCTCAGAATTTCCTCGGAATATTCCGAGGAAATTCCGAGGAACTAGGGTTCTGGGTATGGAAAACCCCTGTTCCTCGAAATTTCCTCGGAAAATTCCGAGGAAATTCCGAGGAACTAGGGTTCTGGGTATGAAAAACCCTGTTCCTCGGAATATCCTCGGAAAATTCCGAGGAAATTCCGAGGAACAGGGGTTTGGGGTTTCAAAACCTCAAATTTTTGGCCGTATTTCATTTTTTATACAAATGTAATGCATACCATTGATGATTCTTTGTATAGATGATCATAAACCATAAAATAAGAAAATTTCATAAATAATTGTAAGTATTTCCTTTAACGTTTATTAAAGTGTATAAGTGTTTCTCTTATGTTCTGTGGTTTTCATTCATGCAATCGTAAAATTGTTTGTTATCGTCTAAAACACCAAATTTAAATTCATAATCTGGTTAAGACACTTAATGAAGGTTATATATGTGTTAATCAATCCGCAAATCCTTGTTTTCGGTTAAAAACCTCTTGTTCCTCGGAATTTCCTCGGAATTTTCCGAGGAAATTCTGAGGAAACCCTGAAAATTGTAACATTCCCTCTGAATTTCCTCAGAAAATTCCGAGGAAATTCCGAGGAACTGGGGATCTGGGTATGAAAAATCCATGTTCCTCGGAATTTTCCGAGGAAATTCCGAGGAACAGGGGTTTGGGGTTTCAAAACCTCAAATTTTTGGCCCGTATTTCATTTTTTATACTAATGTAATGCATACCATTGATGATTCTTTGTATAGATGATCATAAACCATAAAATACGAAAATTTCATAAATAATTGTAAGTATTTCCTTTAACGTTTATTAAAGTGTATAAGTGTTTCTCTTATGTTCTGTGGTTTTCATTCATGCAATCGTAAAATTGTTTGTTATCGTCTAAAACACCAAATTTAAATTCATAATCTGGTTAAGACACTTAATGAAGGTTATATATGTGTTAATCAATCCGCAAAACCTTGTTTTCGGTTAAAAACCTCTTGTTCCTCGGAATTTCCTCGGAATTTTCTGAGGAAATTCTGAGGAAACCCTGACAATTGTACCTTTCCTCGGAATTTCCTTGGAAAATTCCGAGGAAATTCCGAGGAACAAGAGGTTTTTTACTGAAAAACCCATGTTCCTCAGAATTTCCTCGGAATTTTCCGTTTAAAAAAAAAAAAAAACTAGTCTGTTTCCGAGTCGTCATCACCGGATGAATCTGAATCTGGATCTTGGTGAAACTCTCCAATAACTGGTTCATTCTCTGCGTGAACGACAGCTTCCTCTGCGAAGTCGGTTAAATCGACTACAAGGCCACCTTCAGCTACATCTTCTGCAGCACTTAAGTTACCGGATGTGATTGGTTGTAGTGGGTCTTCCAGCTCAGAACTTCCCTGAACTCGGTCTCTCGGGTTGAGTCTTGTAACAGTAACCCATGGATCATCTCTGTTCCTTATCCGGGGGTACTTGATATAACAAACCTGTAACATTTAAAAAATTATTAGTAAAAATATAAATTATGATCAATCATTCTGAATAATTAACATTTACTTACCTGATCGGCCTGAGAAGCAAGAATGAAAGGATCATAATATTGCAGCTTTCGCCTCGAATGTACTGATGTAACACCAAATGCATCTCTTCTCACACCTCGATCTGGAGTGTTGTCGTGCCAATCACAATAGAAAACAGTACAGCGCAATCCAAGCATGCCCAAATACTTGATTTCCATAATCTCACGTATGTGTCCGTAGTATACATCATCTCCTGATGCAGAACAAACACCAGCATCATAGGTCGTACGCGAACGTCTCCTCTTTTCAGTTGTGAATGCATATCCCCGAGTACAAAATCTCGGATATGACTTCACAACATAGTTTGGTCCAACCACCATCTCGCGTATCTAATCGTCATATGTTTCACCTCTGGCCAAACCAGATGACACCTATTAATAGCACATATATAATGAATTAGTATAAATATGTGTTAAATGATATTTTAATTTGTTAAGGCACTCACATAAGTAAACATCCATCCAGCAAATTCTCTCTGCTTAATTTCTTCTAGGTCCTCCTCTGTGGCGTATCTATATTCGAACCGCTTTTCTGCCATGAAAATCCTGTACATGTGATGACAATAATGTTTTTAAAAAGGTATAAATGTTAATTTGTTAAAATAAAAATTTGTAAGATAATAAATTTACCTCTCATATTGAAGAACATCTTCACAATTGGTGAGCAAATATGTTTGCAAATGACTTCGCTCCTGCTCAGTAAGTCGACGGTCCTTTGGTTTTCCGCTAAGTCGTCCAACATCTGTGAAAATATCTGGAACCTTAACATGATATGTTGCCCGTTCGCCTCTATCATCATGCCGAGCAGGTCTTCTGTTTTTGGTCTGAACTCCTGCTGGAAAGTAGTACTCGGCAAAGTTTGATATTTCTTCATTGATCATCTGTGCGACTATCGAACCTTCCACCCTACTTAAATTTTTCACCTTCTTCTTCAAATGGACCATATACCGCTCATACAAATACATCCATCTATACTGCACAGGACCACCAAGTTCCAATTCTCTTGCCAGGTGAATAACAAGATGTTCCATAACATCAAAAAATGAGGGAGGAAATATCTTCTCAAGGTTGCACTGAATCACGGCTATGTTAGTCTTCAGATTTTCAATACCTTCAAGAGTCACTGATCTGGTGCATAAATCGCGGAAGAAAGCACTTATCCCTGCAATTGCTTCATGAACATTTCGTGGTAATAGTTCCTTGAAGGCAAACGGAAGGAGGCGCTGCATCAACACATGGCAATCGTGACTTTTCAAGCCAATAAACTTTCCTTCCTTTCTGTCGATACAATTACGCAAATTAGATGCGTAACCATCTGGAAACTCCACATCGTTTGAAATCCAATCAAAGAAGACATTTTTTCCTTCTGCATCAAGTCGGTATATGGGAAAAGGAGCCCTACCATTCCCATCAACATGAAGTTCTGAACGAGCGCATATATCGACTAAATCCAGTCTTGACTTCAAATTATCCTTTGTTTTACCTTGAACGTTAAGGATCGTGTTCATGAGATTGTCAAAAAAGTTCTTCTCAATATGCATGACATCTAAATTATGCCTTAGCAGATGATCCTCCCAATATGGCAGATCCCAGAAAATACTTTTTTTGTGCCAGTTATGTAGTTCTCCAACAGCATCTACCGGAAAATGCTCATGTCCACCGACGTCTGGCGTCCTTGCTGCACCAAAATCTCTTAGTTGTGTCTTCAAACCTAACCCACTAACTTCTTCAGGCGGACCATCAAACACCTGCTTGTTCTTCCTAAACAAAGTCTTACTCCGACGGTATGGATGATCAGGTGGTAGGAATCGTCTGTGACAGTCAAACCAACACGTTTTTCTTCCGTTCTTTAGTTGGAAAGCATCTGTGTCATCTTGACAATATGGACATGATAGCCTCCCATGCGTTGTCCATCCAGATAACATACCATATGCTGGAAAATCACTTATTGTCCACATTAGTACTGCCCGCATTTGAAAGTTCTCTTTACACGAAATATCGTATGTTTCAGCACCTTGAGCCCATAGTTGTTGCAACTCATATATTAGTGGCTGAAGAAACACATCAAGTGATCTCTTAGGATGCTCTGGTCCGGGAACGAGAATGGAGAGAAACAGAAACTCTCGTCGCAAGCACAAGTTTGGGGGTAAGTTGTATGGTGTAACAATGACTGGCCATAGAGAATATTGTCTTCCACTCTTCCCATACGGGCTGAAACCATCAGTACATAATCCAAGGTAGACATTTCTTCTCTCATACGCAAAGTCGGGATACTTTGATTGGAAATGCTTCCACGCTTTTGCATCTGAAGGATGTCTAATCTCACCATTTGTTGAGTGCTCTGCATGCCATCTCATTCGTTGCGCTGTGCGTTCCGAAAGATACAACCTCTGCAACCTTTCCGTCAAAGGAAAATACCACATCCTCTTATATGGCACTGGAACTCTTCCACTCGTATCTTTATAACGAGGCTTCCCACAAAATTTACATGTAATCCGTTGGTCATCCGCCCTCCAATAAATCATGCAGTTATCGCTGCATACATCTATTACTTGATAAGATAAACCAACACCAGCTACGAGTTTCTGAACCTCGTAGTATGAACCTGGAGCTACATTATCCTCAGGTAGAATACCTTTAACAAAATCAGCTATCGCATCCACACAATCTTCAGCCAAGTTATAATCTGTTTTAATGCCCATCAGTCTTGTAGCAGATGATAAAGCTGAATGACCATCTCTGCAACCTTCGTACAATGGTTGCTTTCCAGCATCCAACATATCATAAAATCTCCTAGCTTCTGCATTGGGTAAATCTTCCCCTCTAAAATGATCATTTACCATCTGCTCAGTACCTACACCATAATCTACATCCGTTCTAATAGGTTCTTCTAATCTAACCGCCGGCTGAGGTTCGCTACTACTACCAAGTTCATAATTAGTTTCCCCATGATGATACCAAATTTTGTAACTTCGTGTAAACCCACTCAAATATAGATGAGTCCAAACATCCCACTCTTTAATAACCTTTCTATTTTTACAATTAGAGCAAGGACATCTTAACTTACCTGTTTCTGCTTCCGGTTGTCGGCGAACTAACCCCATGAATTCGGTTATACCTCGTTGGTATTCTTCCGTAAGCAATCTCGTGTCCGGATCCAAATGAGGTCGATCGATCCAAGAACGAAAATAATTTGAAGAAGACATGTTTTTTTGAAACCAAATTCGTGATAGTAGGAGGGAAGAAGAAGAAATGGAGTGGAATGAAGAGGAAGAGGGGTGGCTGAATTTATAGATGAAATCCTGCCGACATACTGAGGAAATTCCGAGGAAATTCCGAGGAGAATCGACACTTCCTCGGAATTTCCTCGGAATTTTTAAAATTCCCCCAACGGCTCTCTAACGGCTACATAAAGTCCTCGGAATTTTTGAAATAACCGTCGGTTTTTTCCGACGAACCCTGTTTCCTCGGTATTTCCTCGGAAAATTCCGAGGAAATTGGTCTTCCTCGGAATTTCCTCGGAAATTTCCGAGGAAATTCCGAGGAAACCACATTTCTTTCTTTCCTCGGTATTTCCTCGGTTTTTCCTCAGAAAATTCCGAGGAACTCAGTTTCCCTCGGTATGTCCCTCAGAATAACGATGTTTTCTTGTAGTGATCTTTTCCTTGACCATCCTGATTTTCTCAGTGGTCTGTTCTACAATCTCAGGACCCAACATGCTACGCTCCCCCACTTGGATCCAGCATAGAGGTGTCCTGCACGGCCTTCCATACAAAGCCTCATATGGTGACATACCAATACTTGTATGAAAGCTGTTGTTGTAAGCAAATTCTACTAAGGGTAAGTGTCTCTCCCAAGACTCCCCCAGTCTAACACACACGCCCTTAGCATATCCTCCAAGGTTTGGATTGTCCTTTTAGACTGCCCATCCGTTTGAGGATGATAAGATGTGCTCATATTCACTCTGGCTCCCAGGGCCTTTTGAAAAGCCTGCCAGAAATAAGATGTAAATCTTGGATCCCTGTTCGAAACAATGCTTGCGGGAACACCATGCAACCTCACTATCTTGTCCAGGTACACTTGCACAATTCGGTCGACCCCATCCCCTTTCTTGATAGGCAGGAAATGAGCCGAATTGGTCAGGCGATCGACCACAACCCATACCACATCTTTCTTATTCCTGATCGTGGGAAACGCTGTCACAAAATCCATAGTGATGTGATCCCACTTCCATTCTGGTATGGGTAGGTTTTGAAGTAAACCATTGGGAACCTGATGCTCCGCTTTCACCAGTTGGCAAGTAGACACTTAAGCCACCCACTCAGCAACATCAGACTTCATCCATTACCCAATGGTAATAACCTTTTCAAATCCCTATACATCTTGTTCAGGTCCCAAGATGGACTGGAAAACTTAGACTTATTGAGCCTGTCTCAGGATGGACTAAATACTTCACAACCAAGACCAGTACATTGATGCAACAGTATACACCACATAAGGCTGATCCGCCTCAGGAAAATACAGGACATGTGCATTAGTCAACATGTTTCCCTTAATGGATGCTGCAAAACTCTTCTCACACTCCATCAAGACCATGTGAACTTTACGTCATCCTTGTTCCTGTCAAACTAGTTCATGGGTCTGAGCTCATACTCGGAGAACCCCTTGACATACTTCCTGTAGTGATGCCACCAACCCAGAAGCTTCTCACTTCATCGTAGCATTCTTTGGCGTGAGGCCATTCCTGGATACATTTGATCTTATCTTGATCAACTGAGACTCCTTGGTCAGACACCACATGTCCAAGGACCAATACTCTTCTGCCAGAAACTACACTTGCTCAGCTTAGCAAAGAGTTTATGTTCCCTTAGACGGTCCAGTACGGCCCGAAGATGCCTCTCATGGTTTCTTTGTCTTGGAGTACACAAGTAAATCATCAATAAAGATGATCACAAAGTCATCCAAGTACTCCCTGAAGATACCATTCATCATCTTCATAAATGCAACAGGTGCATTGGTTAGTCCAAATGGCATGACCACAAACTCATAGTGGCCGTACCTGGTCTGGAACGCAGTCTTTCTTACATCCTCTGGCGCAATGGGGATCTGATGTTACCCAGAGGCCAGTCAATCTTGGAGAACCACTGGCTCCACAGAGTTGATCCAAACTCATCAATCCGGGGTAATGGTACTTGTTTTTCACAGTCACCCTATTCAACCCTCTATAATCAATGCACAAGCTGAAGCTACCATCCTTTTTCCTAACAAATAGGACTGGTGCTCCTCAAGGTGATACACTTGGGCGTATAAAACCCTTTCTCAAGCAACTCCTCAAGTTGCTTCTCCAGCTCTGCCATCTCAGCTGGTGCCATTCTATATGGACTTTTAGATAATGGGACCGTTCAGGTAACAATTCAATGATGAATGGGTCAGCCCTATCGGGGGGAATGCCGTAGTGCCCCAAACACATCCTAAAATTCCCGAACCAACGGATTACCCTCTGGGTCACAGGCCCCTAACCTCATCAGTGTAAATGGTAGCCAAGAAGACCTCACAAC